>PVKN010001815.1:0-47683 GCA_004027915.1 Capromys pilorides | reverse complement strand
GGCTGGGATCACCAGCGCATTATCATTGCTAAACTTGAAGGCAAATTTTCAGCCCTTGGTCCCAGAAACACCTAGTTTTGTCAGCCTTCCATGAGAATCTATCTTCCCATGACTCTTGATCCGTCATTGTCTTGGTTTGCACTCCTCTAGCTGCTCATTTTGACAACTTTTGGGTTCCTCTTCCTCTCCCTGTCTTTTTTGTAGGGAGGGTTAGTAGAGATTGAACCCAAGGCCTTCACCCAGAGCTATATCCCCAGGCAGTTTGAAAACTTTTTTTTAATTTTTAATTTTTATTTATTTATTTGTTTGCTTGTTGTGTTTGTTTGTTTCTTTATTTATTCATTTTGTGGCTGGCTCAGCCTGCCCTGGTGGTGGCGCTGGCGCAGCATGTGGTGCCAGGGATCGAACTGCAGTCCCCGCAGTCGCCTGAGCCCTCCAAGCAGGCGCTTTAGACCACTGAACCATCTCGCCGGCCCTGAAAACTTTTTTGAGACAGGAGCTTGTTAAGTCAATATATTGCCTGGGTTGGGCTCAAGTTTATGATTCTCCTGCCTCAGCGTCCCATAGTGCTGGGATTATAGGTGTGTACCACCACATCTTGCTCTCTTTGCCTCTTAGTATTGCTCCTTGGGGATCTGAAAATCAGCTTTTTTCTTCTCCTTTCTTCTCCCCTCTCCTCTTCTTCCTCTTCCTCTTCTTCTCTTTTTCCTTTCTCTCCCTCTCCCTCCCCCTCTTTCTCTCTTTCCCCTTCCTCTTTTTCTCCCTCTCTTTCCCTTCCCCTCTCTCTCTGCAACATTACCAGCTCCCATGTTTTTTGTTTTTTTTTAAGTTTATTTTATTTTCTTAAACCTCATGTATTTGTGTTATGGCCAGCTCAGCCTTCCCTGGGGGGGCAGGGGAGCGGCGCAGCATGTGGTGCCTGGGATGAGCCGCAGTCCCTGTGGTGGCCTAAACTTTCTGACGCACATGCTTTAGACCGCTGAGCCATCTCACCAGCCCCAGCTCCCATGGTTTAAGTTACCACCTCCATGCTAACTCACTCATTTTATCTCCATTCTAGCCCTTTCCTCTGAGCCTGTCTAATTTCAATGTCTACCCTCTTGTTCTTGTAAATTTCAAGCTTCACATATCTGTCCTGATGTTTTCAGTTTACTCCTTTAAATCCACTTCCTGGGCCGGTGAGATAGCTCAGCAATCTAAAGCGCCTGCTTAGGCAATCATAGGGACCATGGTTTGACCCCCGGCACCACAAGCTGCACCAGCCCCTTCCCCAGGCAGGCTGAGCCAGGCATAATATAAATAAATAAAGCTTAAATCCACTTCCCGCCCTTCTCCACGCTGCTCTGTGTCCCACTTCCATAAGTTTCCCTGCTCTCCAGCTTCCAACCCACTTCTAGTATTCCTTCCTTCATGAATACACCACTTCCACCTACTGACGCAAGGCAAAAATTTAGGCAACAACTTAGACTCCTTGAGCTCTGTCACAACCTTTATCTACTGGTCATCAAATCTTTAGCTCTTACAGGTCCATCCCCCTTGCTCTATTCCCAATGCCATTCTGTTGAAGCTTTCATAACTTTTTGGATGGCTTATTGTTCATTCTCCTAACTGGTCTGTTTGTCTCTAGTTTTAACACTCTCTAATTAATTTCAACTCTGCAGCCCGAGAAGTCTCAAATCTCTTTATTGATCACTAGTTCTCATGCATTGGGCTACCAGTGAGGTTTCAGAGATCAATGAGAAATACGTTCTACTAACAAAGAAACCATAGCTGGATGTGGCTATGAGAATAATGGTACCAGATTTAGCAAATGAAAATACAGGACATCCAGTTAAATTTGAATTTCAGATAAATAAAAAATATTTTTCTTTTAGGCTGTCCCGTGCAAGAATTGCAGTATACTGGCACAAAACATTATTTGTCATCCATCTAATCTTTGAATCTAAGTGGATGTCCTGAAATATTTCTGGAAACTTTAGCTGGATGTAAATGAGTAAACAAAAATGCAACCAACAATCGAAAGTCTCACCAGTAGAAGTAGTACTGGTCCAAATCTGTATGTCAGTGAGGGAGAGTTTACACTCGCAAAGGAGGGCATGGTTCTACCCAGACTGAAGGGAAGAGGGGCCCCAAAAGGCTTCTTAGAGTGCGTGACACTTGAACTAAGTCTTATTTATTTATGTTATGGCCGGCTCAGCCTGCCCTAGGGGTGGGGCTGGCACTGCATGTGGTGCCAGGGAATTTAACTGAGGTCCCTGCGGTTGCCTAAGCTTGCCTGAGCAGGTGTTTTAGACCACTGAGCTATCTCGCCAGCCCATGAACTTAGTCTTTTTTTTTTTTTTTGCGGGACCAGGGTTCAAACTCACAACCTTTTCTTGCCAGGCAGGCACTTGTGCCACGGAACTATCTCCCCAGCCGTGAACTTAGTCTTGAGAAATGATTTATGTTTGGTCCTTCAGAAGTGGATGGGGGGGTGGCTGGAGAGATAGCTCAGTAGAACAAGCACTTGCCTGGCAAACGCAAGGACATGAGTTCAATCCCCGGTCCAGCAAAAAAAGGAAACAGAAGTGGATGAGGGCCAAGGAGGTAGCTCAGCAGAATAAGCACCTGCCTGGCAAGCACAAAGTCCTGAGTTCAATACCCAGTGCCAAAAAAAAAA
Source organism: Capromys pilorides (assembly GCA_004027915.1). Taxonomy (NCBI): domain Eukaryota; kingdom Metazoa; phylum Chordata; class Mammalia; order Rodentia; family Capromyidae; genus Capromys; species Capromys pilorides. The sequence continues at coordinate 45,024 of PVKN010001815.1, read as the reverse complement.
GGAGCAGCAGCAGCTGGGGCAGCTCTTTCCCTCCCAGAAGTGGATAAGGTGCCTGCTATTATTTATTGCCTTTATTGTCTGCACTTCGAGTCATGTCCTCTCCAGTATGGTGTGGATCTCAGCCTGGGGGCAAGGGTAGAGGAGTAAAGGCCTCTTCCTTGGGCTTTCTCTATCTTAGCCTTAAGACTCTGATACTGGGCTGGTAAGACAGCTTAGGTAAACGCAGGACTAGGGTTCGATTCCTGGCACCACATGCCACGCTGCCATCGGTCTTGCTGAACCAGCCACCAAGACTAGGGGTAGTGGTGCATACTTATAATACTAGCACTAGGGAGGCTGAAAACAGGAGGATCACTATGAGTCGAGTTGCGTAGAGAGACCCTGTACCAAATACATTTCTAAAAAAGACTCTAGGGGCCGAGAGATAGCTCCAAGGCACAAGTGCCTGCCTGCTTGGCAAGTGCAAGGTCGTGAATTCAAACCCTGGTCACACACACACACACACACACACACACACACACACACACACACAGACTCTTATACTTCTGTATTTCTGATTTCTAATCAGATCTCTTTACCTCTTACTATCCAATCCCTTGTTGCTTTAAACCCATTTTATAGTCTAATTTTTTTCAATAGTGGAGATTGAACATAGGACCATTTTATCACTAAACTACCTCTCCACCCAGCCCTATGTTTGTGGTATTAAATCTAGGGCATCTGCACTGACTTACATCTCCAGTCCTTCGCTTTGAGATGCAGTGTCACTAAGTTGCTCTGTTGCTTAAGCTAGGCTTAAACTTGTAGCCCTCCTTCCTCAGCCTCCTACAGTGTGTGCCATCATGCCAGACTGGAATGTAGCACTTCTAGATAGAATTTGAGTTCTCTCTAGGTTGTCCAGACTGGGTAAGAAGTGGGAGAGATCATGAGTTCCATTTTGTACATTTCAATTTAATGTTTCTGTGACACTTTCTGGAGACAAGGAAGCTAAAGGCAATTGAATGGGTCTGGAACTCAGGGCTGCCTGAGCCAAACAGATATCAGAGCCATAGCTTGAAATGAAGAGAGTTGGGTGATAAGAGGGATAAGACTAGAGGCTAAGGCCCTAGGAGATTCAGCATTTAAAGACTAGGTTGAAGAAGAGAAACAAGATGGTAAACAGAGTGCCTGCTTAGGCAGAGCGCAGTGTTTGGGGTTTGATCCCAGGCCTGCCACGCCAGCCCTACTCCCAGGGCACACTGAGACAGTGATTAAGACTGGGCAAAGGGGCTGGGGAGATAGCTCCGAGGCATAAGTGCCTGCCTGGCAAGTGCAAGGTTGTGAGTTTGAACCCCAGTCCCGCAAAGAAAGAAAGAAAGAAAGAAAGAAAGAAAGAAAGAAAGAAAGAAAAAGACTGGGCATGGTGGTACATGCCTGTCCAGTGCTTGGGAGGCTGAAAACAGGAGGATCATTATGAGCTTGATCTACATAGTGAGACCCTGTAGACCTTGTACTAAATACATTTAAAAAATTTTTTTAAAAAAGATGGTAAAGAGACCAAAAAGAAGTGGTCAAAAAGTCAGAGAAAGAAAAAAAAAAAAAAAGAGAGGAGCTGGAATAATTGGTCAAAAGGCCAAATGCACCAGAAAAACCAAGTCACACAAGGACTGAAAATTACCCATTGGATTTTCTTACAAGATGATGGCTTAGGGACTTAGGATAAACTTCATGACAAAAGCAATGAAAAGTTCTATGCATCTATCTATCTATCTATCTATCTATCTATCTAGTGTCTGTATGCTTTTATTTATGCATGAACTGGGAAAAATACAAATATTGAGGCCAAGTGAAAAAATAAAAGTGGGAAGGTACAAAGATAAGCAACTGTCTGTAGCTTCTTTTCACATTAAGGGCATTTTCTGTACCCAGTGAACCTGAGCATTAGTTTTCAAGAGGTCCATAGCCTTTTGAGAAATAAGACAAAGCCCAGGATCCACTCACAATAGGTGCTCTACTTGGAAATGCCCCTGTAAGGTCAGGACCCCAAATGTCTATGCCTATACTGTGAAAGTGAACTAGAGATGAACCTGTCTGTTTCCAAGATAACTTCTCTCCCTCAAACCAGAGGACAACAGAGAAATTTTCTTGTATCTAGCCTTCGTGCTAGATAGATAAGGGAGTTTTCCCTTGAGAACTTTTTTTTTTTTTTTTTCCAGTACTGGGGATTTAACTCAGGATCTTGTGCTTGCCAGGCAGGTGCTTAAGCAGTTCAGCTATAACCCTGTGCTGAGAACCTTAATGTATGTAGTACAGGGTCTACAGGTCTCACTACACAGATCAGACATGATAATAGTAGTCTTCCTGTTTTCATTGTTTATTTAATTAATTTTTTATTTATTTGTTTGCTTGTTTCTTTATTTATTTTATGGCTGGCTCAGCCTGCCCTGGTGGTGGGGCTGATGCAGCATGTGGTGCTGGGGATCGAACCGCAGTCCCTGCAGTTGCCTGAGCGTTTCTAAGCAGGCGCTTTAGACCACTGAACCATCTCACCAGCCCAGTCTTCCTGTTTTCAGTCTCCCAAGTGCTGGGTTTACAGGCGTGCCACCATGTCCAGTTCTCTGACAACCTTAATTACAAACAGGACTACCTCTCGATTTGTGGTAGAGATATATTATTTTGGTAGGCTGAAGAGCTGCAAACTGATACTGTAATTTAGTAGTGGTTCCAGGTGACCAACAAAAACCCTACCCCATTTTGAACTTTGGAATGTTCTGCTCAGACCCCACCCAGAGTTGTCACAAGTTTTGGACCCTATAAGTCTCATCTTAGAGAAGAACCCCCTTCTGTAACTGGCTCCCAAACATTCACCCCTACTTAGTTCTAAGCTACTTCACATTGCTATCCACCTTCCTGTAGATTCCCCTTTTTCTGCCCTCAGAAATGCCCCAACTCTCCCTAGGTCTTATTTCAGGACATCTGTCCTATGTGGTGTTTGTGAAGTATTTTCAAGAGCTATTGGCTTCTTTCTTTGCCAGAGGAAGCTGCTGGAATGAGAAGGAACCCTGGCTTCTAAGAAGGAAGAAAACACACCAGCCAAGTTGTGGCCTCTGGGCCACGCTCCAGCCATGTGTTCATTTCACTTTGTCCTTTACTGGAAGGAGTACTTCTATTCAAGTCAAGAATTTGTGCTATTAACAGACTCCTCACCCCCAACTACAGAAACCTCCAATGGGCACCACCAAGTCCTGGCTATTTCGTACTGTATATACAGCTCTGGAATCGGTTTCTTTGTTTTGGCTTCCTGTTGCTTCCAAATGCCTCTTTTTTAAAAATAAATAAATAAATAAATAATTTATTTATTTGTTTGTTTCTTTCTTTATTTTGTGGCTGCCTCAGCCTGCTCTGGTGGTGGGGCTGGTGCAGCATGTGGTGCCGGGGATCGAACCGCAGTCCCTACAGTTCCCTGAGCTTTCCTAAGCAGGCGCTTTAGATCACTGAACCATCTCACCAGCCCCCAAATGCCTCTTGCCTCTATCCTTTTTTCCTTAAAAGTATTTTCAATACTGCAAACAGATTTTTCTAAAAGTTAACCCTATCATGGTTTCATATTGCATTTTGGGTACTGTTCAGACTCCAAACTATTGCTCTCAATTTGTCTTTCCAATTTCACCTCGTTTATTCATCGCCTCTCTCTTCCTCACCCCACATACAACCCCTTAAAACAGTAAGGAATTACTAGTGTTCTTCATACCCCTTCTCGGTAGAGATTTGCGGGGTGACTAGAGTCCCACTGGACTTTGCTTACCAGCTAAGTGAGCCGCCCTCTTCCCCAGGCTCTCCCTATTTTTGAAGCTCAGATCAAGTTTCTCCTCCTCTTGGGAGAAACCATTACCGACTTTGCAGGGGCTTGGCAGCTACTGCCAGTGCTAGCTTCCTCCATATGAGCACAAGTATAAAGGTTTTTTCATTTTTATTTTTTATTTTTTCCTTCCATGCTGGAATCGCTGGCAGGAATTAATACAAGGACTATTGGAAAGACAAGAGGCAGGGACTTCTGGGTCTTGTAACAGACCACGTCTATAGCTAGATTCTGTCACCTAGCTATGTGACCAGAGGCAAGATAAATTTCCCTAGAACTAGTTTATCTCATTTGAAAATGATAATTAAAAATATCCATCTGTTCAGATAACTGCACCTACTGTATATAAAATTCTGCCCCTAACGCTCTCATGTGAGCTACTCTGAACGCTTGTACATAAAAGCTTATGGAAGTTCTCAGAGCACTGTCCATGGTATGTGGTTTCCTGGTTGCTTAGTAGTGGTCGTTTAACCCTGAGGCTCGCAAAGCCCCGTCTCCTCTTGTCTGGGTGGTGCTGAGGGTTTGTTTCCCAACAGTCCCTTCCCCAGCTGGATCGAGTAACCGCAGCGGAGCGTCAGAGTGACTTGGTCTCTTCATTTTCGAGTTCCGGCTTCCACCTCCATTCACAAGCCCCTTCAATCACATGCTCCCAAGGAGTTGCGCCTCAGCGCCTCCCGCCAGTACTACTGGGACTGCTTGTTGGCCGTGATAAGTCTGGGACAGGCGGGGGGGGGTCCTGGGACCCTCAACTCACGTGCTCGCGTTCCAACCCCCTCCCGGAGCCACCTTCCGGCTATGCTCATAGAGGACTACATTTCCCAGGGTGCAAAGCGACGGGCCCTTGGCTTGGTAAGGGCCTCGGGGAGTGAGCCGTTCCGCCGCCTGTTTGGGGGCGCGCAGACTGGTGCGATGACAGGGCCAAGGACCGGAATGAGTTTTCACGTAGTTCCGCTGGGCCTTACTGGGCTGGATCGGGCCAGACCGGGCCTGGACAAGCGGGATTGGGGACCTGAGTTGGTGGTGTCGGGACAGGCGCTCGGGTCAGCCCGCGCCTTGCTGAGGTCCCCGCCCCGTCCGGGCTGCGCCGGCTTGTCTGTCAGTCACTGGGGTGGAGGCAACGGCGTTAGCGGGGCAGAACCTGGTGGTGAGCAGAGCGCGCGGGCAAGGCCGAACGGAGAAGATTTGCCACAGCCCTTCATCCTCCCGGACTCTTCGCCGCAGACTCGCGAAACTGCAGTCCCGCGCTTCCTTGGATGCCTCAGTAACCCGCAAAGGCTTTCTCCCCCGTGACACCGCAGCCCCGTGACCTCGTAGCACCCAGGAGCCCGCACAGACGAAGGTGTTGTCGGTACTGGCCGTCGACCCTGAGACCCCTCACGGGCTAGGCTCTCGGCTTCCCTCATAGGCCTCCCTTTCCTATGACTTCCTACTCACATATTCTAGGGCGACAACAGTGACCTATCACTAAGACCCAGACCTGAGTTCTCACGGGCGCCCCAGTGCTCGGAGTTCTCCTGAGTGAATCTCCTCCTAAGAGCTTCCTTTTGGTCTCTGGCAAGTCCCCAATCCCCAACCGAGGTGGGGAGGTCTCGGCAGCCATGCCTGCGCTGGGCATCTCCTCACCCCAGCACTACTTGGGCACCCAAGCTGGAATCTAGCAGGGGACCAACAGCCAAGGGGCTGGGGCAAGAGTCAGATCGGGGCCCACCTCCCTGCGAAGAAGGGAGCAGAGATGGAGCGGCGGGAGGAGCAACCGGGGGCTGCAGGGGCTGGAGCAGCACCAGCCTTGGACTTCACCGTGGAGAACGTGGAGAAGGTATGAGGGTTCTGGGTGGGCACTTCAGTGACAGAGCAAAAGTTCTGGGGACTGACATTACTGCCAGAGCTCAGGCTTGGGCTATGTGCCCACTGGGATGGTGCCTGCTGAGCACCTGGCATTTGCTGTCTCTGGGTAGGCAGGACAGCAGTGTTGCAGTGTCTAATGAGCTATTTTTGGTTCCTTTCAACACAGGACCCATGTGGACAGATACTTTATAGTCTTGGTCTGTTTCCTTCAGGGTGCTGATGTCTTAGACTTCTAGCTAGACTAGCTGTTGTCCAGCTCCATGGGAAATACATGAGCTGTACCAAGGGAAACTAGGCATCCAGGAGACCTGCTAGGCACCCAGCCCCCATCCGTACCCCCAATCATAGGGAGGCTGAACCACTCTGGATCTGACAATGTCCAGTCAAGGGCTCAGAAGATAATCTGAAACTAAAACAATTGAGTTATGTTTTCCTTCTTCTTTGGAGAAAGGTCTTTACTGGCTGGAAACAAAAACTCCTAGGCAGGGAGAATAGGGCTGGCTCCCTTTGTTTAGTGCTGGGCCCAAGAGTCCTTCTGACAGAACTGCTTCTATTCTGAATTAAGTTCCCAGTGGCTTGGAATACAGGAATGCATGCCCCATGGGATGACTGGGAAGATGAGGCTACTTCACTAGGAAGCGAGGAATGGTTGCAGATGTTCACTTGTTATTCTTCAACCCTTTTTGTCATAGTGAACAGTGAGGATGAATCCTTTCTGCTTGTTTTCTGCCTCCTTTAGCATCTCTGAGAGGCCAAACAAGGGACAATGGCCATACTTGGCCAAGCCTACTGTTTCGGGGTCAGGCTCCTGGCCTCTCTTAGCTCTTGGGTTTGGGCAGTGTTGGCATAGTGGCATCCTGTTCTGTGTGCTACCAGGGAGATTAACCACTATTTTCTTACTGTGTGAGGTCCCATTAGACTTGGGTCCCTGGGGATACTGCTGTCAGCCAGGCTAGGCGTTCAGCAGGGCTGTAGCTATGGCCAAGGCCTCTCAGGTTCAGCTGGTTTAACCTTCACATGTGCTCTCTGAGGAGTGGGTGTTCTCATCCTCCACTCCAGTCTGTCTCTGCCCCAGGGCTGCCTAGTGTGAATCTTAGACCTGCTCAGATTTCACAGTGGCTTTGGTGCCAGTATCTGGAGTGACCCAGGGATGATCCTGGGGGAGTAAATGGAGTTGATGAGAACAGCTGGGCTTGGGGGCAGGGCCCTTCAGGATGTTTTGTGTTCATTTCAAGCTTAGCTTCATTCCCTTGGAGCCATTCCTTCTACCTAAGCCTTGCCCTCAAATGCATAGTCTTATGGAGTTCAGTTTGCTCTTTTTGCTTTCCCATGAAAATTCCCCCCTCTAAGTCCATAATGTTTTGCTGTAAGATATGGTAGAGCATAGCCAAGCTCCATACTCTCAGGATATCTGCAGGACTCTGGGCCCAGGAAACATTCAGGACCAGGGTTATCCCTTTGTGTGTAGCCTCCTAACTGGGAGCAAGAATAGTGCTGTAGGATATGGAGTATCCTGCACCTGCTCAGTCCTTTGCTGTTCTGCAGGCCCTGCACCAGATGTACTACGACCCCAGCATTGAGAACAAGAACCTGGCTCAGAGGTGGCTGATGCAGGCCCAGGTCTCCCCACAGGCCTGGCACTTCAGCTGGCAGTTGCTGCAGCCTGACAAGGTGCCTGAGATCCAGTACTTTGGGGCCAGCGCCCTGCACATCAAGATTTCTCGCTATTGGAGTGACATCCCCACTGACCAGTATGAAAGCCTGAAGGCACAGCTCTTCACCCAGATCACCCGCTTTGCCAGTGGCTCCAAGATTGTGCTGACTCGGCTGTGCGTGGCATTGGCCTCACTGGCCCTCAGCATGATGCCTGATGCTTGGCCATGTGCAGTGGCAGATATGGTGCGACTCTTCCAGGCTGACGACTCACCGGTGGATGGCCAGGGTCGCTGCCTGGCTTTGCTAGAGCTGCTGACAGTATTGCCTGAGGAGTTCCAGACCAGCCGCCTATCCCAGTACCGCAAAGGCCTGGTGCGGGCCAGCCTGGCGGTAGAGTGTGGGGCTGTATTCCCATTGCTGGAACAGCTGCTGCAGCAGCCCAGCTCACCCAGCTGTGTGCGTCAGAAGGTGCTCAAGTGCTTCTCCAGCTGGGTGCAGCTGGAGGTGCCACTGCAGGACTGTGAGGCGCTCATTCAGGCTGCCTTCACTGTTCTGCAGGACTCGGAGCTCTTTGACAGCAGTGTGGAGGCCATTGTCAATGCCATCTCACAGCCTGATGCCCAGAGGTGAGCTACCTACCCACCCAGAATGGGACATCCTGCTTAGCCAGGCACACATCTACCCATCCATCTGTTCAGTAAACATTCATGAATTGCCTACTGCATACTTGGTCCTATGCTATAAATCCAGCAAGGAATCAAGTAAGACATGGACCTTGTGCTCATGGTTAAGAGAATGAGGCAGACATTAAACAACTAGTCATCCACCAAACTATTTGACTGAAATATTTTAGTCTTCTTTTTCTCTCATCCAATCACCAAGTCCAGCTTGTTCTGCTCGTGACCATATTGCAGTTGTATTCTTTTCAATTTCCGCTGCTACCACCCTTCTCCAAGCTGTTGTCTCTCTCCCTACATTTCAGCAGAGTTTTCTCCCAGTCTCCTGTTTTACTCTTGCACCTTTCATCGTCCCAGTAGCTAGGGTGATTTTTTGAAAACGAGGAGCTAATTTTTTCCTTTCTGATTAGAATCCTTTAGTGGCTTCTTTCTGCTTTGAGGACAAAGTTTAGAATTTTTAATGTGACTCATAAAGATGCTATACAATGTGGCAGTACTGGCCTCATCTTATGCCATTCTTCTTGGTTTCTACTCTCTGTCAGGTCTTTTTACTGTTTTTCTACATATCCTATATTCCTTCTAGCCTCTGAACCTCTGCTTCAATTAAATTTCACTTCCATAACAAAGTCCTTGTGATTTTTAAGGTTAAGTTTGGTTTTCTCTGTTATATTATCTTAGAGCTCTTAGTATTTTTGCTGTCTTTTTCTTATTTTTTTTTTAATTTTTAAAATTTATTTATTTATGTATTTGGTGCAGGGTCTTGCTATGCAGCTCAGTCTTATAGTGATCCTCCTGTCTCAACCTCCCTAGCACTGGGATTATAGGCATACACTACCATACCCCATGTTTTGGGGCCAGCATGGCATACGGTACTAGGGATCAAATCCAGGTCCTTGCACTTGCCAGGTGGGCACTTCGACTGCTGAGCTATCTCCCCAGCCCAGTTTTTTTTTTTTCCTACTTAGTCCATGACATGGTCACATTATAAATCAGTATGTTTTTCCCCATTAGCCATTTAACTCTGTGAGAACAGGGACACTTTGTAATTTTACTTTCTGTCACTTGTACTTAGCACATGATGACATTTAGCAGTTTTTTAAAGGATACCAATAGGTGCCTGGTTGAGAGGGAATGAGATGGGGGAAATAGGGACAGGATATGGAATGTTTCCAGCTTTTGGAACCACAGCAGTGCAAAACCTGAGGTGATCAACACCATAGTACCTATATTCAAGGTCCCAAAAGAAGATCAAGGCAGTGAAATGTTTAACAAATGCTTGTTGAGGACCTGGTGTATTAGGTCCTGATCTGGCTACGGGGAAGACATAGCTAAGTGCTTTAATTTCTGTGTGTCAAGATCTTACAATCCACTGGGCTCCAGGGTGGGTAAGTCTTATTAATGATAAAAACTGATAGAGAAAGTAGGGGCTGTAGTAGTCTCAAGAAGGCATTTAACTTTTTTTAAAGGGCTTTCTTAAAAGAAAGCCCCTGAGGGAGTGACAACAAGCTGTGCTTGAAAAACTGTATAAGGGTCAAGTGGAAGTAATGGACATAGAGAAGATGCTCCATATAGATGAAAGAATCACTGGGGATGATTAGACAGCAGGGCATAAGGACCATATTTGAGATCCAGACCTAAATCATGTAGTGCTTGTGGGCCAGGCTTGTTTGTGGTCTTCATCCTGAGAAAGATGTGAAGCTGCCACAGGATTTTAAGCAGATAAAATAGCACGCTCAGAGTTTGGTGTAAATTGCCTGGAGAAGACAAAACTAGAGATCTGACACTGACATTCCAGAGATGGGAATGCTTGGCAGAGGAGAAGGATAAAAATCACTAAATGAGGCTACATGGAGGAGTGGCTAATGGCTTAATCCTTGGCGTTAGTCATGTCCGAGTTTGAATCTCAGGTGGTCCACTTACTAAATCCAAGATCTGAGGTAAGCCACTTACCAGCTCCAGTGTCCTCATCAGTAAAATGGAAATGAACATACCAAATGTACAATGTCGTAAACGTTTAAATAGGGACCCTAATACGCACGACACAGTGGCATTCAGTAAAGAGTATATTGACTTCTTGTATAATGGGAGTTCTTTTGTGGCCTCTGCCAAGGGTGGAGGAGTCAGCAGCACTTATTTATACATATAGGTAATTCGTATGTTACATGTTTTATGCGTGTGGTTGTGTTTTCTCTACCATATGTACATTAGCGTGTGTGGGTTTGTGGGTGTGTGGTGCTAGGGATGGAATCCAAGGTATCACATGTGCTGGGCAAGTGCTCTACCACTGAGCTACACCCTAGTCAGCGTGTTCAGTTTAATGATCATTTTATGAAGAAAAAGGAAGAGGGAAATACACATAATTATTATTAAAATCATTAAGCTGTTTTCTTTTAGACTTGATCATAAGTAGAATTTGAATCATGCAGTAGACAATAGTTCTGGTTAATCAGTGCCTAAAGCACACACACTCTGTATACATAGATAATGTGCTTAGCTATTGCCCTTTAAAAATTTAAATTAAAACATTAGGGTTGCTTTTTTTTTTTTTTTGCGGGACCAGGGTTCAAACTCATGACCTTGCACTTGCCAGGCAGGCACTTGTGCCTCAGAGCTATCTCCCCAGCCCCAAGGGTTGCTTTTTTAAGAAAAGAATATTTTGATACAAGAATTAAATAAAAGAATGCATATGAAGTGTTTAGCATGGTTCCTGTGTACTCCAAAAGCTCTTTTTGCTAATATTTGTTGTAATAATTACATTGGCAGTTAATACACTTGCTTCCCAGATTTTCGAAGTCCCAGGTCAAGGCCTCTCTTGCCAGCCTGAAGCTCAGGTGCTGGGTGGGCTCAGACAATTGATGGCTAAGAGGAACTAATCAGAGCATACACCTGGGTGACATGAGGTGTCCTTGGTTACACCCAAGTTTACCCATTCAACCCCATCTCAAGGGCTTTGGCAGGTAATTGATGCTCCTTCTCTTCTGAACGAATGAGAGATCTGGGAGCTAGTGAAGGAACCCACAGTCTCCTGGGTGCCCATTGGCTGCAGCCCCTTGGTTGCTTAGCAACTCTTCCCATTTTCTCAGCTCAGCTCCCAGAGCTCTAATTGCACATCTTAGCTGAGCTCAGTGTGAGTAGCAGCCAAAGAGCCTCCAGCTGCCTTGCCCTGGCTACTCAAGCTGACCAACTGGAGCCAAGCCTTCTGAACCTAGCCTTAGTGAAGGTCCCAAAGACATCTTCCCAGTCTTCTTCCACCAAACCTAGAAACCTCTGGGGCTCAGCTTGCTGCTCTTGTCCACTCACAGTTCTCAAGTATGAGTGCTTAGGTGGTAGGAAGTCTCTGAGGAATTTTTCCAATAAATGAGCCAGCCAGAGTCAAAATTTAGGCTTGCTTTTCTTTTTTTTTTGGCAGAGCCAGGGATTGAACTCAGGCCCTTGTGCTTGCCAGGCAAGCACTTATTCTTCTACTGAGCTATCTCCCCAGCCTAAATAGAAGAATTTAGGCTTTCTTCTATCCAGTTTGGGTTCCCGTGTTGGATACCTTCTGTGTCTTTCCTGGGCTGTCTGGGCTCTGCCTTACCTAGGTAACAACTTCAACCTTCACTCCACTTAAGTTTGTGCTCCCATCAACTTATTTCATTCCTCCACAGTTACTATTGCTTCCTAGCTCTCTCCTTTGTATCTTTTTTCCCTAAATTATGTTTTTAACCATCGATCAGCTTTTCTGTGGGGAGAAAAGGTAAATTAGGTAGGTACTTAAAGGCTGCTACTTAGGATTGGACATATAGTGAGATTTGCATAGATTGTTTGGGGAAATTTCTTGTGGGGCCCTAAAAGGAAACAGACTTGTAGCAGTTTAAGGAGTTGTCTTAAACTAGAGTCTGTCTCTTGTTATTTGACCTTGAGTGATATTTGACTATTGAGTTCTTCTGGACTGTGTTGTCCTTGATTTATCCCATTATGTGACTTAGTATCCTTGACTGAGTATCTACTCTGCAAGAGCTTACTCCAACATAGCTACTGGGGAGCGTGTGGAACATAGCCTTGACCCTGCCACAGCTCTTTGTGCCAGAGTCTGGCCTGAAGGTGTCCATTGTCTGGTGGTGCTGCCCGTGTCAGGGTCATGAGAGTAAAGCCATCCCAGCTGTCTCCAAGTGACACCCTCTGGAGCTGTCTCTAAACTGAGATTATCCTGGTATGGATGGGTTTTCCTACCAGAATGGGAGAGGGACACCAGCATCCCTGGGTGGTTGCCTCTTGATCCTTTCATCTTCCCATTTAGGATTATGAGGCTATCTAGAGCCCTGCTTAGAGCAAGTCAAGATAGAATTCTTTCTGGATGCTTTAGTCTCCTTTCCCTCCATAGATTGCTCTTGATACTATGATTGACATCAGAGGAGTCTTAAGCATCTAATTAACTCAGAATGTGTAGTGTCCTCTGCTTAGTCTATCCCCACAGGATGGAATGGAGTTAGCCTTCTCTGTCTCCTTTGTATTTTTTACTGAGTTTCCTTTGCTCCTCCATAGGCATCGTTGTGCGTTAGGGCTCTGACCTGGACTGCCTTCTTTTCTTTCAACGCTTTTTCCCTGGGCAATTCTTATCTATTTCCACCCATAGCTTCAATTACCAAGTATTAGCTGATGACCTTCATATATGTTGCCACTTTTGCCTTGTTTTCCTCCTCCTCCCCCCATATATATGGCCTATATCTATCTCTCTCTTTTCTCATAATAGGAATAGCGCTTAGGTTCTTGAGCATGCTAAGCAAGTGCTCTACCACTGAACCACACTCCAATTCAGAATCTATGTCTGTTGCTCTAACTTCTCCACTGGACTTCAAGATTTTATTTTATTTTTCTTGTCTTTTTGAGACACGGTCTCGCTATGCATTTCAGGCTGGCCTTGAGTTCACTTTTGTAGCCCAGGCTGGTCTTGAACTCACATCATCCTCCTGCCTCAACCTCCCAAGTGCTTAAATTACAGGCGTGCACCACCATACCTGGCTTTATATCCTATCTTTTTAAACACTGCTACCTGCATATCATGACTAATACTGAACTTAACACCTGTCACCTTAACGTCTCCCATTAAAGGTATTACTGTTGCCCTCTGTTCTCCCCTAGGTTTCAATAACTAGTTCCACCTTCTATTTACTTGGAAGGTTCTCCTTGGCTCTTTCTTGTCTTTATATTTAGTCAGTCGTCAAGTATTGTCCATTTTTGCCTCTCAGCACTCTCTCTCTGAGTTCATTATCTATTTTTCTCTCTTCCTTCTGCCACCAGATTACACATAGGAGGTGGGATTTGATGGTAGAGGGTAAGGAGCAATGCTTTCATGAGCTGTTGCTTTATTATTTATTTATTTACTTACTTATTTTTGAGACAAGGTCTTGCTATGTAGTTCAGCCTGGCCTTAAACACACAGCAATTCTCCTGTCTCAACCTCCTGAGTGCTGAGATTACAGATGAGAATATAAGTGTGCACTACCACATCCAGCTATCTTGTTTATTTCATAGGACTCTAATGTTCCCACCCTTGTTTGACCTCCCTTAACACTGACAATATTTGTTTCCTAGGACTGCCACTACAGAGTAGAGCAAACTGGGTAGTGGTAAACAACAACTTGATTGTCTCACAATTATAGACTAGAATCTGAAATCAAGGTGTTAGCAGAGCTGAAACCTATGGAATACTCCTTTCTTGGCTTCTGGAGGTTTGCTGGAAATCCTTGGCATTCCTTGGATTAGAGTTGCATAACTGCAATCTCTATGTTTGTCCTCACTTGACATTCTCCCTGCATGTTTCTGTCTTCACATGGTTGTCTTTTAAGAACATAATCATATTGGATTAGAAGCTACTTCAGTATGATCTCATTTGCAATAACATTTTTTCCAAATCAGTTTATAAGTACTAGAGATTAGAACTTCGGTGGGGATTAGGAGAGTGGTTTGAGGCAGGGTCTCAGTTGTAGCTCAGGCTAGGCTTAAACATGTTAATTTATGGCTGGTCTTGAATTCATGGTGATCTTTCTGCCTCAGCCTCTAGGATTACAGCTTACACCACTACACCTAATAACATATGCTTTTGAGGACCACACCCTGCAAGCTATAGTGGTCTTCTCCCTGTTAGTCCCCTTCAAAATAACTGTCATTCCCATTCATTTCATCCTAACCTCCTTAAAAATCTTATCTATTCTGGTATCAACTGTCAGTCTAATTGGAGGACATAATTCAACCTATAATGTTAATCTTCTCGTATTTCCTTTGCAGAGTTTTCCTGGAAGTCTGTGAGCTAATGTTCATCCCAACATGAACAACATCAAAGCTACTGTGAAATGTTTAACCTCTTTTTTTGCTAAGGGTTTGATAAGAGGGGGCTTTGATGAAATATAGAGAGATTGTGCCTTTTTCTTAAAGCAGTAGAAACGGGACAGACAGCTCTGATGGATCTCCTTACTTCATGCCCTAGGTATGTGAACACACTTCTGAAACTCATCCCACTGGTACTGGGACTACAGGAACAACTGCGACAAGCAGTGCAGAATGGAGACATGGAGACCTCCCATGGCATCTGTCGCATCGCTGTGGCCCTGGGTGAAAACCATTCCCGGTAGATAGTGGGGCAGCTGATGGTGGGATAGCAAAGCCCTCTAAGAAATGGGGGTATAAGACTCCTACCTTCAGGCAGTAGAATGACATTACTATGTCTCTTCCTCCCTAGGGCCTTACTGGATCAAGTAGAGCACTGGCAGAGTTTCCTGGCACTTGTCAACATGATCATGTTCTGCACCGGCATCCCTGGCCATTATCCGGTCAATGAGACCACTAGCTCCCTCACTCTTACCTTCTGGTACACATTGCAGGTGTGTCTGGGAGACTATAGTAGGACTGGGCCACTGTGAGAGGGTGGCTTATGGGCCTCCATGGCTGTGGTATGGTGGTTAACTCTCTTCCCTGGCTCTCTCAGGATGACATTCTGTCCTTCGAGGCAGAGAAGCAGGCTGTATACCAGCAAGTATACCGTCCTGTCTACTTCCAGCTGGTGGATGTGCTTTTGCACAAGGCCCAGTTTCCTTCTGATGAGGAATATGGATTTTGGTCCTCAGATGAGAAGGAGCAGTTCCGGATTTACAGGTGATAGTAATAGTCAACACTATAAAGGGAGTCCTGAAATAATAAAAACAATTAAGGGAAGAGGCCAAAGCCAGGCTTTCTAAATTTTGGGGCTCTTTTCTTTGGTCTTGAGGGATCTTTGCAGTGTTGTGACAATTTTGGAAGGGCCTTTGGGCTTGAGGTCAGGATCCAGGCAGTAAGAAGGCATTTATCTTCTCAGGGTGGATATCTCAGACACACTCATGTATGTCTATGAGATGCTGGGGGCCGAGCTGCTTAGCAATCTCTACGACAAGCTGGGCCGTGTGCTCACCAGCTCAGAGGAGCCCTACTCCTGGCAGGTACTGCCCAAGCCTGATTCCTTCAGCCCTCCCTGACCTGTCATACCCTCCTCAGCAGCCAAGCCAGTGGTATCCTCTTTCCCCAGCATACAGAGGCCCTGCTGTATGGCTTCCAATCCATCGCAGAGACCATCGATGTCAACTATTCTGATGTGGTACCTGGGCTCATTGGTCTCATCCCGCGGATCAGCATCAGCAACGTGCAGCTGGCCGATACTGTCATGTTCACCATTGGTGAGGCTGGGTGTACACCTGGGAACACATTCCTAGAGCTGCAGCATCCATCCCTAACTATGGCCAGCTTGCTGGGGCTTGTCCAAGAAGAGAGACATACGTCAACCCACACAATGTGCAGCCAGCTGACTGTCCTGGCAAGTCTTGGAGTCCTTCCTACAGCGTACTGAATGTATTTCAGTGAGGCTAGTTCACTGTCAATGGAACAGCAGTTCTGGACATCTGTTTAGTGACTCCTTCCTGTTCCTCAGTTGTGAGGTTCATGTTTGCACATGCTAGGCATATTTGTCCGTTTTGTCCTCTGCACTCCTCTGCAATGAAGCTGTAGCTGGACCCTGCCAGGAGTTCTACCTGTCTCAGGCATGTAGTACATGGCCAGCCTGGCTGCCTCAGAGATGCTTCCCTTTCTTTTTTCTCCAGGAGCTCTGTCTGAATGGCTGGCTGACCACCCTGTCATGATCAACAGTGTTCTGCCCCTTGTACTGCATGCCTTAGGGAATCCTGAGCTATCTGTCTCTTCTGTGTCTACCCTCAAGAAGATCTGCCGAGAGTGCAAGTATGATTTGCCACCCTATGCTGCCAACATCGTAGCTGTCTCCCAGGTAGGGGATATTCTCGGTGGTGATTGGCCTTAGGCTGTTCTGCACTGTCCTGATTCCATGTTCTTTCTTTTTATTCTCAGGATGTGCTAATGAAACAGATCCACAAGGTATGGCTCAAAAGTTTCTAGGGGTCTTCTCCAGGGTTTTACAGTAATACGTTATGCCCCAAACCTTGTCTTCTACCTTCTAGCCCTTATCTCTTGTTGTCTCTTCTTGTGCTTTCCCCCAAGAGGCTCATTTCCCTTCCTCCACAGCCAGCTGTGGTCACAATGGACCATCTGTGTTTTCTTGCCCCACAGACAAGCCAGTGCATGTGGCTGATGCAGGCACTGGGCTTCCTGCTGTCAGCCCTGCAGGTGGAGGAGATCCTTAAGAACTTGCACTCACTCATTTCACCCTATATCCAGCAGCTGGAGAAGCTGGCAGAGGAGATAGTGAGTGAGCTCTGGGGCCAGGAGCAGCGCTGGGACTTGGGCTTCCCCTTGTGTGAGCTCTGGCTGCCAAGGGGTGGGGTTGGAACTGGCCTCTAGGACTGAGGCTGAATGGTCTGGGGGCCAGCCAGGGACTAGAAGATCTGAGCGTGCTTTGCTTTTCTCCATAGCCCAATCCCTCCAACAAGCTGGCCATTGTCCACATCTTGGGGCTTCTTTCCAACCTCTTTACCACATTGGACGTCAGTCATCATGAGGATGATCATGAAGGCCCTGAGCTCCGGAAGCTGCCAGTGCCACAGGGACCCAACCCTGTGGGTGACATTATCTTTGTCATTATCACCTCCTGCATGAGAATGTCATTTTCACTCCCCAGCTCTGTGGGTAACGTGGTCATTGCTCCCCTGGTCCTGTAGGGATGATGCATTTGGTCCTCTGACTCTAGGAATGACCTTATCATTTACTGCCCCCCACATGGTATGTAGCAATATCATGTTTCATTCAACCCTCTGAATGATATTTTTCTTGTCCCCAGGCCAACTAGGGTAATGTCATAATGTTTATTTGCCTCTGAGGGACACTGATATTTTATCTTTCAATCCTCAAGATTGTTATTATGGATCTTTGTTCAATCCCCAGTTCTGTGGGGCCTTTTCCTTAGCATTCACTGTGCCTGCAAACACTGAGGATGCTCATGCTCCATGTGTAATGATTCTTGCCTTTAAGTTAGTTGCTCTAAGTCTAGAGGAAATACATACAACCAAATTTTTGCAAAGCAGCTTAATCAGTTCTGTGATAAGCTTGAGCACAGGAATTTGGAGTAATTTCTTACAAGCTGTTTGATCGTGGGTAAACCTCAGCTTCCCATTCAAACTATGAACCTTAGAACTGGCTGTTCATCTGTAGGAATGTGCTGGATAGCAGATAGGGTCCTGAGTAAGAGTAGCTTGCATACTGTAGAATTCTGTACAAACATGAGGGATTGCTTTGATCATTGATCCCAGAACGCTGTCCAGGAATTCCCTTGAAGACAAGGCAGCCATGAGCATCCTGTTAAGCTCCCTGCCCCAGTTTTAGTTTCCCTGGTCCAGTGTTGGCTCCACACTAAATCTGGACTAATGTCCAGCGCCCTTGCTTCTATGGTGGTCATCCTCCTGCTGTCTCTAACTTCATAGGCCCTCAGTCTGATCTCTGCTCCTTCACAAGTTATCTCCATCTGCATATCCTGTGGGTTTCCTTACCCCTGTTTGGGTGAGATAAAAATCTCTACCTCTGCAGGAGGGTACCCCATTACTTGGGTTTTACTGAATAAAAGTGAATGGGGAGTGATATTTCTTGTTTACTTTTTTTTTTTTTTTTGATTGTTTAAATAGGGTCTCATTATGTAATTCAGGCTGGTTTTAAACTCACTATGTAGCCCAGGTTGGCCTTGAACTTGTGACAATTCTGCCTCAGCCTTCTGAGTTGCTGGTTTTGCCATGCTTGGTGAAAGTAGTGTTTCATACAAATCTTACAATATTTTCAGGATATTGTGAAGCACTCATGGTGTCCCTGCTTTGCAGATTGAAGCTTACTCTGAGATAATAACCCCTGGAATTCAGGATGTTCTTTCCTTTCTTCCTGGAGGTTTCAGAAAATGGTTCCTTCACCTAGGTGTCCCATGCACTGAGTCCTCAGTGTGCAGTTGAGGATAATGATTTGAACTCACATCCTTTGTCTATGTCAGGTCCTTTTCAGGTGGGTGGCAGTGGTGGTTTGGTACCTCACTTCTCCCTGTGTCTTCAGGTGGTGGTGGTACTACAGCAGGTCTTCCAGCTTATCCAGAAGGTGCTGAGCAAGTGGTTGAATGATGCCCAGGTGGTTGAGGTGAGCCCTGACCCTTGTTCTCTGTTCCCATGATAACTGCTGAGGTGGGCAGGAGTGAAATTTGCTTCCCACTTGGGCTTGTGATGATCTGGAGGGGACAGGGTAGGGAAATCTTGCCCACAGATTCGAAGAAGCCCTGTTCAAGTTCTTGCCCCAGTTGTTCGTATGTATGTGTGTGTGTATGTATGTATGTATGTATGTATGTGTTTAATTTTTGGAACTGAGAATCGAATTCAGGACTTTGTGCTTGCCAGGCAGGTGTGTGCTGCTGAGCTATATCCCTGGCCCCTGCCCCAGTTTAGAGCTCTGTGGTATCCCAAAAGATGTTCAGTGAAAGGACTGTGGTGTTAGGGCTGAGTAGCAGCCAGGCATCTGTTGTAGTATCAGAGACCTGCCTTTGGTCCTTTTTCAATTCCAGTTTTCGTTGGTGCTTCCTCAGAGAAAATGGTGTAGATGTGAGTAACCAGAGTTAAATGACAAAGATTCAGCCTGTGTCTATCTCTAGAGGACTTTTTGACCTCTGCCTTTTGGGGTGAGGGTCAGATTGTTCGCCTTGGTCTGTAGGGCTCAGCCAGGCTTCTAGATCAGCATTATTTAAGCCCCTTTCGTGCAGGACTTTGGTTCTATTCCAAGCATTTGTGACCTGCCAACCAGGATCTTTTTGTTTTCTTCCCAGGCAGTGTGCGCTATTTTTGAGAAATCTGTAAAGACACTGTTGGATGATTTTGCCCCCATGGTGCCACAGCTGTGTGAAATGCTGGGTCGGATGTACAGCACCATCCCTCAGGCCTCTGCTCTTGACCTCACTCGACAGGTGAGCCTTCTGGCCTGACAGCCAGTGTTGTGGAGTCCTCCTAGTCAGAGATCTGATCCTGGGTGGGGTCTGTGAGACTGCCTCTGTGGCCAGGGTCCCTTCCTGCCTTCTAGGGATGTTGACCTGTCCTGGTGATACAGACCTCTGCTAAGCAGTATTTGTTGCTTTGTTGCAGCTGGTCCACATTTTTGCTCACGAGCCTGCCCACTTTCCCCCAATTGAGGCCCTCTTCCTGCTCGTCACCTCTGTCACACTCACTCTCTTCCAGCAAGGTAGGTTATAATCAGGGTCTCTGCTGCTGCTGCCACTGCCACTGCCACTGCCTCTGCTTCCCTGACTGGGGAGCCAAAGCTGCCCACTCTGTTCTCTTTTGTCCCCTGAGTCACACATGAGACTTGGCAAACTTGTGGGATGGAGTACAGCACAATTATCACCTAACAAATAGTTGACACTTTAGGTTGAAGTGGATAACAGGGTGAATGATTCTTCTGGCCTGCTGGGCTGAGGCCAGCCTGGATATAGGAGAAGGGGGGATGAGCCTCTGGGGTTCTAGGCTGGCTCCTTTCCTCTGGGCTATAATAAGAAATGGGAAGCACATGGACTTTTAAGTCAGGTAGACCTAGACTCTAAACTTATCACTACCAACTAGTTGTGTGACCTTGGGCAAGTCACTTACCTTTGCTGAGCCTCATTTCCAGACCTTGAAATGTAGCTGTCACACACTTGATAGGGTTGTTATGGGTATTCGTGTTGCTCCTTCTGGGGCCCTGGCTTGAGATTTTTGAAAATGAATTAATCAAAGTGCTGGGGTATGTTGCCCCCCACCCCAATCAAGATTTAGTCCTTTTACCCAGGTGTGGTACACATGCCTATAATCTCAGTACTTAGAAGGCAAGAGGATTAAAAATTCAAGGCTAGAGGCTGGAGAGATAGCTCCGTGGCACAAGTGCCTGCTTGGCAGGTGCAAGGTCATGAGTTTAAACACCAGTCCTGCAAAAAATAAATAAATAAAATAAAATAAAAATAAATAAATAAAAATTCAAGGCTAGCCTGGACTGCTTAGTGAGATGACTTCTCAAAAAAACTGAAAAAAAAAAAAAATCTAAATCCAAAGCCTGTTGGCAGTGGTTGCAGCCCCCACTCCTGGTGCCCTGCACCTGAGAGTTGGAGAGGCAGGAGCAGATTTCCAGCTTCACCCACTGTCTCGACCAGACTTCTTACCTAGAAAAACAACAGTGATGCTCCACTAGCCTTGTGAATCTTGCTTGGATTTGTGATCCCACGTTTGAGACCTATCAGGGATTTCAGCTGGAGCCTAGAGTACTCCCTACTCATATCCTGAGTTTGGTCCCGTCAGCCTGGCTCCTCTTTCTGTGAGCGATTATGGGATGTGTTCAAACTGGGGAGAAACCTGAGCCAAAACCTCAATTGTTTCAACTCCACTTTTCATCCTTGTACTGCCTCTGAGAAAAGTTCCCACAATGGCTCTGCTCATCCCTCAGTTAGCCCGCTCCCCCCCCACCCCCATGGCCTCTGCCTCAGGTAAGGGTTTCACCTGAATTACCTCAGCAGCCTTCTATCTTAACATGTCCTTCTCTCCAATTTGTTTTGCATATAGCAGTCATAATGTTCTTAATAAAACACAGATCTGAGCCTATTTTCTTCCCTGGCTTATAACACTTTAGTTATTGCCCTCAGGTTATTGACCCATTCCCACCCATATGACAAAGCTCTGGTGTACTGCTGATGTCCTCTGCCAATGTCCTTGTGACGGTAGCATTCATAGAACACTGCCTCTTGACTCGCCATGTCCTCTTTAATTTCGTGCCTGCTCCTCTGACTGGAATCCCCTGCATTTACCCTTTACTGGAAGAAGTCTCATTCCTTTGTGCCTTGGTAGGAAGACTTTCTTAGTCCTTAAAAAAGCACCTCTGGGTGCTTCTAATGTTATGCCAAAACTACACCCTATACTCCCCAGTGATATAGGGACACAACCACACACAGTAGATTCATGTCTGTCTCTCTTCATAGACTGAGCTTCTCAAGAGCAGGGTTGAATTTCTTCTCTGTATCACCAGTGTTTGGAGTGAGGCCATTGACGAGGAGGCCTCAGGCACTGTTAAGTAAAGGGGTATGAGGGCTCCCTTCTATATTTTGCCCACTTAAAGGGAGGCTACCTGATCACTGAGCCCACTGTTGTGAAGTGGGACCCAGGCATGGACACTTTGGGCCTTACTTTCTATGACTTGAACAACTAAAGGCTCAGGGATGAGAGGGGCAGGCTTTATAACTGGCTCCTAGTGCCCTGGAGAAGGAAACGGGACGGGATTGTTATCTTTGTTAAGAGGGACAAATGAGTGTTTGTGGCTTGCGAAAGATCACACAGCTACTTAGTGGTGTCTTAGGGAGATGATTTTACACCCCACCCTCCTGTGAGTGGAGAACCTGGGCAGGCATTCTGGGTGCATGCCTTACTCTTGCCAAGAGTAGAACTGGAGGCAGAGGTATCCAACATCATAGTTGTTGGGGCTGTTGGTTGTCTCACTAAGCAGGGTGGCCCCTATCCTCACTGTGCCATCCCAGCTAGGCTTCCTTGTCTCTGCCTTCTCACTAGATCATGGGGTGAGACATGGACTGGTTTCCCTCTTTCTCAGCATGTTCAGATGGTGAGAGCTGGTCCTTAGCCCTGAGCTTGGCTCTCTGCTGGGTCTCTGTCCTTGTGGAGGGGACTTTGCTCAGATAGGGCTCTTACTTTGAGCCTTGTGATGCTGTTTGTTCCCTTGAGCCCTGCTAGTGACTTGTCTGGCCAGCTTCATTGCACAAGTCACTGCCCTAACCAAAAGGAATCCTCTGACTTAAGTGGGCCACATATAATCCTTTTCTTTGGCCAGATCAAGAGCTCTAAGGCAACGGGTGGGGATTTAGCTCAGTAGCACAGCACCTACCTGGCAAGAGTGAGGTCCTGAGTTCAATTCCCAGTCCCTGCTCAAAAGCTCTAAGGCATTGCAGTGAGAGGCCCTTAATGAGGCCCCAATGCCCTAGACTTTTTAGGGCCACCAGCCAAGTCTCAGGTAGAAGTGTCAAAGACAAACTCACTACAGTCCTGCCCTCTTCATGGCTGTGATTGGGAGGTATACACTCAGTATTGTAGGGTTATCCCAGCCTAAGAGTGGGGGGCTGTTTATTTAGCTGCATGGAGTCTGGAATAGGTCAAGGACCAAGGGATTGGGGGGCTGGCCTGAGGAGGAGTGGGGAGCAGGTGGAAGGCCCCTTGGGGGGAGCTGGGGCAGGCCCGTCCTTCACTTTGCCGTCTCTTTCTGTTGGGCTTCTCCCAGTTCATGGTTTTCGTATGTTTTGTTTCTTTATCTTGCTTCCTGCTGCTCATGTGCCCCCATGCTGTCTCCCTGCAGGCTCTCAGTCCCACATAACTATATGAGGTTGAGTTGCTGTTTGTATAATTTTTCTTAAGTTCCATCTTTATTATATTTTAGGGCCCAGGGATCATCCTGATATTGTTGATTCATTTATGCAACTCCTGGCACAGGTGTGTTTTAGTTTTATTCATTCACGTTCTGTTCTCTCTCTTTCTCTTTCTCTTATGTTGAAGTTCAATTTAAGCCTATTTTTAGCTTTCTGTTGACAAATTTTTTTTCTGTTCAGTTGAATAGAGTTTCTTCATCTGTTTCCGTGGAAGTTGACAACCCAACATCCTCCTTTAGTGCCCCTTTGCCTCAACTAGCTCAGTCTCCTACAAAGACCAGGGAGAAGATGGTCCAGAGGGAGGGGGCTGGGCTGGCCTGAAAGGAATGGGAGGTGGGGTGGTGACTGTGTCCAGCAGTTCTGTGTGGCTGGCTTGCCCAGGACATTCAGGGCAGGGCTGGGGTTCAAGGGCCTGGGCTTCTCTGTCCCCGTGCTCCTGCCGGGAACTGCCTGCCTTTGTGTTCCCAGCCCACTCCTGAGAGATGGGCTGGGAGAAGCTCCAAAGGAAGGAAGGATTTAGGGGTGAATGTGCGCGGTGGAGCCCAGTCCGGCTGATGGAGAGGTTGGACTGCTGCCAGGCAGTGGTTACAGCCTCCACTGAGAGACTACATTAGGATGTGTTTATGTCTGGTGTGTGTCTAAGTGTGTTGCATTATATTTTGTATGTTTTGAGCTGAATTTGGGAAGGGAATAGAAATTAGCTGTTATAAGTAGTTCATGTATTGTGATGGGCATGAAGATAAATGTGAAATTGAAGTGTGAGCGTGTGTTTTGACTGATAGTGTACATTGATATATGTGGTGTGTTTTGTGTTGTCATTATGTTAGGCATTGGTGGGTACTGAACATGGATGTGTGTTGGAGGTGTGTGGAGGCTGTAGAGGTGTGTTTTTAGTGGAGGACAGGAGTGTGTGTTTTAGTGTTGCTGCATCTAGAGTGAGTGGCTTGCCAGAGGTATGTATCAGCTATAAAAATATGCAGTTAGTGTGATGAAGGGTTCTCTATGGGTTGGGGAGGTCTTGTGAGTTGGATAAATGTTTTTTTTTTTCTTAATAATTGTTCCATGATATTTATAATATAATGTATGTTGGTGTTCTGCTAGATGCTGAAGATAAAAGGTTCTTGCTGTCCTGCAACTTATAGTCTTATTAGAGGTGGGTAAGAATAGTGAGGAATAGAGAGAGTGTTCAGGGCCCGAATAGAAATGTGTGTAGGTATCTGCAAGGTTGTATCTTCAGTGGGGAGGGTATTTGTATATTTGTGAGGATGTTGGGAGAATGTACATGTGATGAAGGAGAGTGTGTAGACAAACTGGGTGTGGACAGTGGGGATGTGGGAGTGTTTGAGTGTCACTATGTGGTGGGGATGTGTTGTAGGTGTGGAAAATTGTGTATGTAAGGAGTATGAGAGTGGTGTGTGAATGGGGCATTTCAAGTGAGGGTGCATGTAAGGGTGTGTACACAATAAACATGGGGGTTGTAGGGTGGGGGCCTCTATGATGTGAGCTGGAGGCATTTCTGGGGAACAGCAGTGTTTGAGGGCTGCTGGATTTGTGCCAACCATCTCCTGTGACCTGAGGATGTGCCGGTCACGTCCTGGTACAACTTGTCCTGGTATCTTCACTCCTCCTCTAATGGTAGCACTGGCTCCTAGGGTGGGTATGGCTAAGAAGGTCTTGTACACAGGGTATCCTGGGCAAAAGATGGGGCTGCAGAACACAGGAGGGGTCCTGTTGGGCTGGGGGCTCCATGTCCAGCTGCTGTCTCTTCTTCCTGCTGACCTGGTCACAAGCCCAGAGGTCCCAACTTTCTCTGTGAGTCAAAGCAAAAGTCCCTGCTGGCAGGAAGACTGGTCCTGATGGAGGAGAGAACAGAAGACTTGGCTCAAAGAGTGACTTGGGATTCATGTTTTCTACATCATGATCCCCACCCCAGCCTCTGTCACGCACAGCAATGTATTCATGTACACCTACATGTACATAGCATCCCTTGGCTGCTCCTTCCCTGACAACTGAATTCCTGGATGTTAAGTTTCCCCAGGGAGGCTGGGTGGCAGACTCTACCTGTGATATGTGAAGTTAGGGGATGAGGTGGCAGATGAATGGGAGAGATGGTCTCTGGAGTTGGCTGGGGCTGGGCTTACCAGCTCCACCTCCTACAGGCTCTGAAGCGGAAGCCAGATTTGTTCCTGTGTGAACGACTGGATGTCAAAGCTGTGTTCCAGTGTGGTAAGTGGGACCAGTGGACAAGTGGGCCCGGGGCTCCCCTGGGAGGCTCCTTTGCTCCATTTGATCTGCCTCTACCTCTCCCACAGCTGTGCTGGCCCTCAAGTTTCCCGAGGCACCGACTGTCAAGGCCTCCTGTGGCTTCTTTGTGAGTCTCATGCAGACCTGTATCCCCCTGCCCTGCCCTTCCTAGAACTTGAGAGGGTAGGGTGTAGTGTCCAAGTGTCATCCTTAGGGAGGGGTGGGAAGGAGCTGGGGCTAACAGGCCTCTCTGTCCTCTGCAGACAGAGCTGCTGCCTCGGTGTGGTGAAGTAGAATCCGTGGGAAAGGTGGTACAGGAGGATGGTCGGATGCTGCTCATAGCAGTGCTGGAGGTGAGCTGGAGCACGTGGGTGTTGGTAGGGTGGGGAGGCCCTCACTGCTGCAGCAGCTGGCTTTCTGGGACTTCCTTAATTAAATGGCAAGATGTTAGGATTGCTCTGAGGATCAGCTGAAACTCAGAAAACACTGATCACTTGTATAGTTTGGCTGCAGAATTATCCCAGAGAGCCTGGAGTGTGGTTAGACCTCCTTGCTGCAAAAGGGGCGAGGCCTTGGTGTACTAAGAGGCCCTCTCCCTCAGGCTATTGGGGGCCAGGCTTCCCGCAGCCTCATGGACTGCTTTGCCGACATCCTCTTCGCCCTGAACAAACACTGCTTCAGTCTCCTGAGCATGTGGATCAAGGAGGCATTGCAACCACCTGGTTTTCCCTCTGCCCGTCTCAGCCCTGAACAGAAGGACACCTTCAGTCAGCAGATCCTTCGGTGAGTGGAGCTGGGCTGGAACTGGGCTCTGGTAGGGAGGGTGGTGGAAGTGTCGGTGGATGATGCTAATAACCTGTTTTTCCTTCCTTCAGTGAGCGAATGAACAAGAGGCGGGTGAAGGAGATGGTGAAGGAGTTCACGCTTTTGTGTCGGGGGCTACATGGCACAGATTATACTGCTGACTACTGAGGGGCACCCCTGTCCCACGTCCACTGTCCTCATCTTTTCCTATCCCCAAAGAGTAAACCTGGACCCTCACTACTGTCTCCGCTTCCTTTCTGCTGCTACCACCCCCTAACTGAAAGCCTGGGTCCAGAAGCCTGGGGAAAAGATGGGCGGATACTTGGGCCTAGGCCTTGATCAACAATGGTGGGGAAGGGGCTGGCGAGATAGCTCCGTGGCACAAGTGCCTGCCTGGCAAGTGCAAGGTAGTGAGTTTGAACCCTGGTCCCACCAAAAAAAAAAAAAAGAATGGTGGGGAAGCTGGGCGTGGTGGCACACGCCTGTAATCCCAGCACTTGGAAGCCTGAGGCAGGAGGATCAGTGTGAGTTTGAGACCAGCCTGGGCCACAAAAGTGAGCTCAAGGCCAGCCTGAACTGCATAGCGAGACCCTGTCTCAAAAAGACAAAAAAAAGAATGGTGGTGATAGGAACTGCTGTAGCCATTTAGAGTTTTGCCATTGCCCTCAGAGTGGGAGGAGAGATAGGTGGCTGCATTAATATTAGCAGTCCCCTGCCTCTGTTAAATTAGTCTTAGCATGCATACATATTTACATCTAGTCAACAATACTGGGTATTAGTCCCTAGCTCTGTCCTAAACAAAAGCTGCCATGCCAAACTATAAGTGGGGAGAGGCTGCAAGGAGGAAGTTTTGCTTTTGATAGGAATTAGGAGGCATCCTAAACACAGGATGGGTGTTGAGCTGATCCAATTGAAGGAAACAAATGGACTTCATGTTTCAAGATGGGTGTCTGATGTGGGGTTTTAAAGCACCCATACATACTCACGGTTGAAGAAAGCTATAGGAAGTACCTGTAGGTGGGAAGTGGAAGAATAAGAGAAACAGTGTTGGCAGCCAATGGAGGGGGAAGGCAAGCCCTTATTCCTGTATACCTATCGCCATTTCTAGGGACTTCCCTCACAAACGAGCAAAGCTCAATCAGGACCAGGGACAGCTCCAGGCTTGCTCTTTTTTTTTTTTTTTTTAATGAATGTAGGGCAGGCTCTCCCCAGTCCCATCCATGAGCTGTTCCATTCTTCCTCATTCAGCCTTCTGTAGCAGCTGACGTCAGTCCCTATCATCCACATCCTGTGAAAGCCACACTGTCCCCCTTCTAGTCCTCAGTCCCAGTCTCGCCCTACTCATTATTTCTCACTCTGGCATATTTGGAGATGTTTCACATATTTTCCTACCACATGGTGTCTGAGTGTCTTCCTGCTGCTAGCCCTCCCCACAACAAATGTAGCATATATAAGGTAGGAGATTGAAGGCTTCTTAGCTTTTTTTGATATGATTGAACCACTGTCTGATTAGACAGCTAGTCTCTTCATACCTCAGTTTGTTTTAAAACGAGACAATTACTAAAACGACTAACCTGGCACCTGATAAATAGTAAATGTTCAGTGTTCGTCCGCAACTGAGACTTCTGTAATGATAAAAACAAATGGGACATGTAAAGGACAGCTTTGTAAAGTTTAATAAAATTAATTTGAGCCTTGTGATAATCCTATTAAAGCATACTATGATTAAAGCTCCCATTCTGCAGATAGGGAAATAGCACGCATTTCTGAGCTACAGTACATTGTAGCAAGCGGCCAAACACGATCTTAAAATCAAGACAATTCGCCCTGAGTTTTAAATTATCCAATATGTAAGAAATGGTTAAGGGCCGTTCAAATAGCTCAGCGGATTAAAGTGCCTGCAACAGGCGCAGGGGCCGGGGGTTCGATCCGACATCCCCATCCCGGATGCCCGGGTCCGCCGTGCCGGCCCTGCCCATGGGGCGCACTGAGACGGCAACGGCGACCGGGCGTGGTGGCGCGCGCCGGTAATCCCAGCTCTCGGGCGGCTATAAACAGGCGGATCACTGCAAGTCCGATCTAGTAGTGAGAACCTGAACATCCTATAGACCCTTCCCTAAAAAATACAAGAAAAGGAAAGAAAGGAAGGAAGAAGTGATTAGCGTGACACGGGGATAGCAGCTACTCACACTGGAGGAGTGTGTCGGCCCCTGAAGGCAGAGAGCGACCGGCTGACTAGGAGACCCGGGAAAGCAGAGACCGGAAGACCTACAACTCCCATAGGGCTCAGTCGGAACTTCCGGCTGGCCCCGATTGGTTTTCTGTGGGTCGCGGAGGCGGGGGTTGGAGCGCAGGAGCGGTGCTGGTTTAGGATTGGTAGAGTTGCAATCAGTAACGCCTGGGACCCGGAAGTAATCTCTGCGGATGGGCCCCTGTACCGCGCGCGTACCCGAGGTTGGAAGCGTTGGCGCGAACTGGGTTGTTCGGCGGCAGTCCCACAAAGCGGTTCTGAGCCCTTGGAGTGCTGCTTCTGAGGCCTCGGCCCCTAAGCTGGACGAGGGAGGCCCCGTTGCACTCCTCCTCCCAAGCTTTGCCTCATGGAGTCCACGTTCAGCAGCCCGGCGGAGGCAGTCCTGCAGCGGGAGGCTGGCATCCCGGAACAGCTCACTCCGCTCGGTGACCTCGACCGAGTGTACGAACTGGAGCGAGTCGTTGGATTTGTTCGTGACCTAGGGTGTCAGCGGGTGAGGCCGGACGTAGGGAGTGGTCATTCACTTCTAGAGATGGGTCGCCCAGAAGATCGTAATCTTAAAGATTTTCCTGAACCCGGGGCCGTGGGGGAATCGGAGTCTGTCTGCAGAGTATAGACCACCTGCCATTCACCCTGTAAGACAGAGTGCCCTCCCGGGATCAGAGACCTTGGGGTTGAGTGGAGGCTTCCGGAAAACTTTCCTGTAAAGAGGCCCTCGGTGGGATTAGGGGCCGTGAAGCTCCTCATAACTCCATGATTTATGTTTACAGGTGGCCTTGCAGTTCTCTGACCGACTATTAGGAGATGCAGGGGCCGTGGCTGCACGACTGGAGGAGACTACAGGGTCGAAGATGTTTATTTTAGGGGACACGGCCTATGGCAGGTGTGACCTTGGGTTTAAGAGGCCTATCCCTGGGGATGTAGGCCTCATGGGGTTTCCGTGCCGTAGCAATGTCTGCCTCTGCTGTTTGTGTTCCTCATGATGATGGTAACTCCTCTTGGTGCTAGCCCCCCTTAGAGATAGATCTTTCACATCACCATTTTCTTGTGTGAATATATTTCCTTCCCATTGATGACAGCAATTTACCTCCAGGTGGGAGCCTCTGTCACTGATGGTGTTTCTTCTGCAGCTGTTGTGTAGATGTGCTGGGCGCTGAGCAAGCTGGAGCTGAAGCTCTTGTTCACTTTGGCACTGCCTGCTTAAGTCCCCTGGCCCGGCCTCTGCCTGTTGCCTTCATCCTTGGCCAACGTTCTGTGGCCTTGGAGCTCTGCGCCAAGGCCTTTGAAGTGCAGAACCCAGACCCTACAGCACCTGTGGTGCTGCTGAGTGAACCAGCCTGTGCCCATGCCCTGGGTAAGGGACTTATGCCTATGTAAAGAGGAAGGGTGGGACTATGGCTCTATTTTCCCATTTTATTTTATTTTTGTCTTTTTCAGACAGGGTCTTGCTATGCAGTTCAGGCTGGCCTTGAGCTTACTTTGTAGCCCAGGCTGGTCTCGAACTTGCAACAGTCCTCCTGCCTCAGCCTCCTGAGTGCTGGGATTACAGGTGTGCGCCACCTCACCCAGCTATTTCCCCATTTTAGTACACTCCCATAGAGCTCTTGGCCCAGGTCTTTGCTTTTGGGTTACATTTAGTTTCCTGGGGATGAGGGAGCTCCTGTTCTGCCGCATGCCAGCCCTGACACCATCTTTTTCTCTTCTAGAGGCCTTGGCCATTCGCCTGCGCCCTAAGTACCAGGACCTGCTTGTCTCCAGCCCAGCTCTTCCCCAGCTATCAGGGTCCCCCAGTCCAGAGCCCAAGCTCCTGGAGCGTTTTGGGCGTCACTTCCCCCTGGCCCCAGGGAGATGTCTGGAAGAATATGGTGCCTTTTATGTGGGAAGCTCTAAGTCTAGTTATGACTCTGACCTTGACCCAGACCTTAGCCGGCTGCTCTTGGGGTGGGCACCAGGAAAGCCCTTTTTCTCCTGCTGTCCAGACACAGGACAGACTCAGGATGAGAATGTTCAGGCTGGGCGGCTAAGGGCACGAAGATGGTATTTGGTAGAGAGAGCCAGGGATGCCCGTGTGGTAGGGCTGTTGGTCGGCACATTGGGCGTGGCCCGACACTGTGAGGCACTGGCACACTTGCGGAACCTGTCTCAAGCTGCTGGCAAACGAAGCTATGTGTTGGCTCTTGGGCGACCAACCCCTGCTAAGCTTGCCAACTTTCCTGAGATGGATGTCTTTGTGTTGTTGGCTTGTCCCCTGGGTGCCCTAGCCCTGAAGCCTTCTGGTAGCTTCTTCCGGCCTGTACTGACACCCTGTGAGTTAGAGGCTGCCTGCAACCCTGCCTGGCCACCTCCAGGCCTGGCTCCCTACCTTACATATTATGCAGACTTATTGCCTGGTGAGTGGTAAAGGATTGCCTTAGCTTTAAACTTGGAACAGCAGGAAACTTGGAGCTGGGGACCGGTATGTATTTCCTTCCTTCCAGGGTCCCCCTTCCACGTGCCCCTCCCACCGCCTGAGTCAGAGCTGTGGGATGCCCCAGATGTGTCCCTCATTTCTGGAGAGCTCCGACCTCCACTTGGCTGGAAGCCTCTGAATGATCCTGGATGCTCTGCATTGACCCCACGGCCCCAGCTGGAACTCACCGAGAGCAGCCCTGCAGGTAAATATGGAAGTCTCTGCTGAAACCTTTAGATCCAGCCTAAATGCCATGTGACTGAACTTTCTCCGTCTCTCTACAGCCTCATTTCTTAGTTCCCGGAGCTGGAAGGGACTGGAGCCCTGTCTGGGTCAGACACCAGTGACAGAAGCTGTGAGTGGAAGGCGAGGGATTGCTATTGCATATGAAGATGAGGGGAGCAGCTGATACAGAAGAAAGCCAGAGACACACAGGGATTTAGGAGTCGTTGCTACAACTTCAGTGCTTCCAGCATGGACTTATCATCCCACCAGGACCCTTGAAAGAGAGGGCAAGCCAGGCAAGCCACTGAAGATCAGATCTATGCCTGTTCTATCCTGGTACTGACGCTAGGCCCACCACATACTGGTCTAGTAAATGTCTGTTGTTTGACTGATGGAGGAAAGGGTTTAGGTTTTTTTTTTTTCTTGTGGTACTGGGGATTAAACTCAGGACCCCACGCTTGCCAGGCAAGCACTTATTGTACTGAGCTATCTCCCTGGCCCCAGTTTAGGGACTTTTTTGAGGCCTTCTTGGTCCATCTGTCCTTGGAGAAGCCCAAGACCAGTGGCCATTCCTAGTTCTTAATCTGCAATTGAGGGTCCACCCTTGTGAAAGGGCAGGTGGGTGCTAGATCGTCCAGGCCAGGTTTCTCAATGTCAGCACGGCTGCCATTTTGGATTAGATAATTTGTTGTGGAGACTGACTTGTGCAGTGCAGGATGTTTAGCCATAGCCCTGGGCTCTGCCCAGCAGACATCAGAAATACCCTCCCCTAGTTCAGGTAGCGGAAAAATGTCTTCAGACATTGGCAGATGTCCTTTGTAGGGGCATAACTGCTCCTAGTTGAAAACCACTGACCTAGACCTGCACGGTTCAGGACAGTAGCCACCAGAGACATTTAAATTTAAATTAATAAAAAATAATAAATTTAAATTAATGGACAGGGATATAGCTCAGCAGCACAGTACCTGCGTGGAAAATATGAGGTCCTGAGTTTGATTCATAATGCCAAAAAATAAAAAGAATTAAGTTAATTATATTAAAAGCTCAGTTTAGATGCATGGGAAAATAGCTACAGGACAGTTCAAGTAGTGTAAAAAGTTCTGTTGGAGGGACAGTCAGATAGCTCAGCAGACTAACGCGCCTGCCTAAGCAGGCCATATTGTGCTGGCCCCGCCCCGTGGGGCATGCTGAGACTGCCAATTGAGAGTGGGCAGTTGAGACTGGGCATTGTGGTCAGTGCCTGTAATCCCAGCTCTTGGGAGGCTGAACACAAGCGTCTCACTAGGAGCCCGATCTCCGTAGTGAGACCCTATAGACCTTGTACTAAATACATTTAAAAGAACAAAACAAATGTTGTATGCTGCTGACCAGATTTGTTTCTCAAGATACA
Source organism: Capromys pilorides (assembly GCA_004027915.1). Classification (NCBI taxonomy): domain Eukaryota; kingdom Metazoa; phylum Chordata; class Mammalia; order Rodentia; family Capromyidae; genus Capromys; species Capromys pilorides. The sequence continues at coordinate 12,767 of PVKN010001815.1, read as the reverse complement.
GAAATTCAAATAAACCAAATAACTTTTCTCCTGTTTCTTTTTATTCATGGAAAACTCAGATGTGAGTTGTATTTAAGCAGATTCCTGTCCTGACAGTCACGTTGGGTAGAGACATATATAGTGACCTAACAGTGAAACAGTGCTGTATCTGAAGAGGTAAGGCACCGTGGCAGCTGGATGCCACACAGATAGCTGATGAGAGGTTACACTATTAAGCAGAATGGCCAAGAAAGTGAGCGAAGACAGGAGGGAAATTACAGCGAGCTAGAGCAGCGGAGGAAACAAAGGCGGGGGAGGCTGGTCTGTTCCAGTAATGGTAGGGAGGACAGTACAGCCAAAGGGAGAGGAGTCGAGGTTCTCTCCCGGGGCGGGAAATAAGGGATGTGGGGATTTGCACTAGTATACAGTCGTAGGAATGTTTTCTTTTATTCTGAGTGAAGTAAGAACTACCGGGGCATTTAGTCAGGACAGTGATGAAGCCTTACCAAAGTCCCACAAGGCTCACCAACTGGCATCGTGGGAGCCCAGGGCGCGCCCACCACCTTGCCTCAGGAGGTGGGAACGGTGTCCTGTAAAGATGGCCTCTAAGGACTGGAGTGGCAGCGGGGCAGTGGACGCACGAATAAGACTGCTTCAGGCAGGGAAAGCTGCCTAGCACCTCCCCGGTTGCCACCGCAAAGGCAAAGGATCAGCTCAGATGGAGGCCCAAGACACGCCTGGGCGGGACTCAGTGGAGAGAAGCAAAGTGGCACTGGGCGCCCAGCCCCAGAGGTCCGGAGCCTCCCTGAGGCGTGACTACAACTACCACAATGCTCCGCGTGGCAGCAGCGGCGCAGGGCCTGGCGCAGGGTCACGTGGGCGGTCTGGAGCGTCACGTGGGCGCATCAGGTGATCTTACGGGGCGGGTGGACAGACTGCGGGACGGACGGTGGACGCTGGGACGCGGTTTGGCTGTGCCCCGCCGATCTGATCCCCGCCGCCGTCGCCGCCATGACGGGGCTAGCGCTGCTGTACACCGGGGTCTTCGTGGCCTTCTGGGCTTGCATGGTCGTCGTGGGTGAGGCCGGGCCCGGGCGGGAGCGCGCGCAGCATCGGGGCCGAGCTGGTGGAGCTAGAGCCCCGCGGGGAAAGGGCCACCAGTAGTACCGGGCCTCTGCGCGGGACGCTGACTTGCTCTCTGTCTCTTGAGGCCTCTAATTCCGACCGAGGAGGCCCCATCTGCTTGAGCAGGGATGCGGGCGGCCATAGTGGGGACGACCCCGACAGCAGTGCTAGCCTGTTTACCGCATCTCCCGCATCTCCCTGCTGCTGTCCCTTTCTGCTCTCTGCCGGCTTGCGTGGGTCACGAGCCCGCAGCTCCGGTTCCTCTTTCTCTTCGTTTTGCCCTTCCCCATTCACAGCTCGTTGGGTAAACAGCAGCTCGGACTGGGCCAGCAGGATCCGGCGGGTCCTGGAAGGAGCGCCTGCGCCCTCCCTCCCTTTCTCTAAGATATTTAGGCCTGCTGGGACATGCTCTTGGAAGGGCTTGGGTCGTGTTGTCATTGAGGGAGAGGCCTGAGAGTGACAAAATGGAAGCGAAGCGGGGTGGGGGGCAGCGTGAGGACTGTCTGACCCTTGACTTGGATGTATGTGACCCGTGCGCTGGGCTGTACTTCTCTCGGCTGAGGAGCTTGTTATAGAGCAGGCGGTATAACTTATGTTTCTCACTGCTGCAGGAATCTGCTACACAATTTTTGACTTGGGCTTCCGCTTTGATGTGGCATGGTAAGAGAGGGCACCGTGCTGTCTAGGACGTGGGCATTTGAGAGCTATGAAGTCTGTTGCAGCATCTCGAGCTGGTGGGGCTGGGGAGGGTGGGAGGCCAAGGGTTTTGTGCCTCCTTTCTGGGCAAAGCTGAATTGCTTTTTTCTATTTCCACACCAGGTTCCTGACTGAGACTTCCCCTTTCATGTGGTCAAACTTGGGCATTGGCCTAGCGATCTCCCTGTCTGTGGTTGGAGCAGCCTGGTGAGTGCTGGGATAGTGGGACAGCGAGTAAGACTGAGTAATGGAAGGTGGTATCCCTGGGTTTTTAGTCATCCTGGGAGCAGTGACAGCTTGGGTTCTGCGTAACAGTTCGTTTCTCTTCTACCAGGGGCATCTATATTACAGGCTCCTCCATCATTGGTGGAGGTGTGAAGGCCCCCAGAATCAAGACAAAGAACTTGGTCAGGTAAGTGTATATGCCAAACCTAGTTGTAAAGCTGAGCATGGGGGCACATCTTGTAACTGCAGTAGTGGGAAGGCAAAAGGATCTCCATGAATTTGAGGCCAGCGTGAACTACATAGGCAGACCCCAACTCAAGCAGTCACACTAGCAAACAAAACCAGATACTTCAAGTGTGAGTTGAAGAAAGGGCATGGGGGATTCTCAGGAGAGGAAGGTTGGTTTCTTTCTCATCTCTTTTCTCCTCCCCCCCCACCCCCACTTTTGTCTCTACCATGGTCACTGCTAGCATCATTTTCTGTGAGGCTGTGGCCATCTATGGCATCATTATGGCAATTGTGATTAGCAACATGGCTGAGGTAAGGAAACCCTGGGTGCAGGGGGGCACATTGCTGAGGCAGGGGTGGGGGGCAAGTGCATAATGACTGACTTCTCATTACTTTTGTTTCTCTTAGCCTTTCAGTGCCACTGACCCCCATGCCATTGGCCATCGAAACTACCATGCAGGTGGGTGATCTTTGAATGTGAAAGCTGGGGATTCACACCTCCCCTCCTGCAGCCTTGTAGCTTGGACTTCTCATTTTGATATTCTCTGAGCTACTGTGGCCTGCTTTGCAGAGTTGGGTTGGAATTTTCCCCATTAGGCCCTGTTGGGCTCTTCTCTTCATCACCTCTTGTTCCTGGCTTGTCCTCATTGAACTTGTGTGTTTCCTAGGCTATTCTATGTTTGGGGCTGGACTCACAGTGGGACTGTCTAATCTCTTCTGTGGAGTCTGCGTGGGCATCGTGGGCAGTGGGGCTGCCCTGGCTGACGCTCAGAATCCCAGCCTGTTTGTAAAGATTCTCATCGTGGAGATTTTTGGCAGTGCCATCGGTCTCTTTGGCGTCATCGTCGCAATCCTTCAGGTGCTGGATCCCATTGGAGAGCTTTTGTGTCCTTGATTCTAACACATCCTTACCCACTGTCCAGAGGAGCCCAGCTGCTCTCCTTCTCTACCTGTGGTTGTAGAAACCCCAGAAAGTTTACATCACCTCATTCTCCTCTCTTGGTTTCTTAAGGCTTTGAATTTGTTTTTGTCCTTTTTTTTCCCTGTTGCTTCATATATATCATTTAGTTTCTCAGTTTTGTTATTTTATGTTGTCTGTTTGCTGTCTCTAGAAATATACATAACTTTAATTTGTCCTGTTTTGAGATCTTAACTGTGTCCATCAGTCTTGATGTGTTTGTGTCTCTCAGGGCCTATGTGTAAGATATCTGTGACATTCTGATCAGTAGGACAGCATGTCTGAATTTTGTCTTACTTACCTGACAGTATGTGGCTTGTAACTAAAGGTAATGTGACTGAGGGTTCTTGACTGGGTTGGCACTTGTCATCTAGCACGGTCCATATGCCATTTCTGTCTCTTCCGTGGGCCAACTCAAGTGGTCCCTGTGTGTTTGTCCTGGTCTGGTCATTTTGTTATCTGTCTGTTCAGCCATGGGGTGGCAGGGTTTGATCTTGACATGGTCACTGTCTTATCTGTTCCGTGCCTGATTTCTCCCATTCTTCTTTTTCAGACTTCCAGAGTGAAGATGGGTGACTAGATGATGTGTCTGGGTGGGGCCATGCCCTGCTCTTATTTATTGCTGGTTTTCCTGGGGCAGCTGGAGCTGTGCCCTTTAGCCTATCAGGAGCTTGGTGTTCAGGGTCTTCCTGCATTCACCTGTCCCTGTCAACGTGGAGGCGCTACAGTCTGGGCTGAATCCTCCGGGTGGGGAATGAGCTGCTGATGGTGACTGCAGCTGTGCACCTGTGTCCCCCACCCCCACTCCAATCCACTCTCCCAGTGTTTGTGAAATAAACGTGGTATTTGTCTGAGTAAGTGCAGCTTCTGTTGCCTGCCTGCGCCACCTTTCCCAGAGGAAGGGTACAGAGCTTTGTGCCTCCACCTCATGCTGAGCCCTTGCCAACTTTCTGTCTGTCCACACCTGTGCTCTGGACAGAGCTAGCTCCTGGGTTAGCAGGTCTGAGTGCCCTGTAGTGGCTAACATCTTTGTTGAGATAGGGAAGTATCCATGTTTGTGTCTGAGGTCCACCTAGCCACACATCCTCCAGGTCCACGGGGCCCATACGGACCGGCAGCTGCTACTGGGCTCTACCTTTAGACATCATCATCCCGTGCCTGGGACTTGGAGCCCATTCTTATTTTTAATTTCTTTTTATGAATTTAGGTCTGTGTACAGGGTCTCCCTACATAGACTGAATTTGTGATTCTCTGTCTTCAGCCTCCCAAGCACTAGGATTAGAGGCCCAGGCCAGTCACCACACCCAATCTCAGTCACTTCTCTCAGTGTCCCAAGGGTGTGGCCCACACCAGGCTGGGGATCAAACCCCAGCCCGCCCCTCCCCCACCTGGGGGTTGGCCTGTGTTCTGCCCAAGCTGGCCCTCTAGTCCACTAAGCCATCTGCCGCTCCCCCTCTTCTCCAGGCTGGTCTTGAATTTGCAGCAATACTGCTTCAGCCTTCCTAGTGCTGGAATTGCAGGCATGTGCCACCATTACAGGTGTGCACCACCATGCCCACCCTGGAGCCCATTCTTCGGCCTCTGCTTCCAGCCTACAATCCTGCTCTAGCACTGTATCCCAGAGACCAAGGCTGTGGTTCTCGGTTCCAAGGCCCTGTCAAATTCTACCCACGCCTATCCCTCTGATTGTTTAAAATCTTATCCAAATGCCTTTTCCTTAAAAGCCCCAACAACCTCTAGCCCCCAGATTAACAGTACACACACACACACACACACGTACGTTTGCACGCTTTCCCTGAGGGGACGATCTTGAATCCTGCTCCCATTAGAGTTGACAAATCCCTAGCTCCCTGCCAAAGTCAGCCCAACCTCCAGGCCCTGTGACCACTCCTCAATAAGGGGGTTGGCCAGTCCGCACTTTCTGGGTCTGATCAGTCAGGCCTATTACAGGACCCTGCGCCCCTGCCAGGTTCCGGGCCTCAGCGCCGCTGCCGCTGGGCTGGGCCTGTGTCCAGCCGACTCCGGCAGGGTCGGCGTGGGAGGGCTCGCGGCGCGCGTGCGGGCGCGCTGGGGGCGGGGACCGCGGGGACGCGCGCGGGCGCGCTGGCCAGGCCTGCCCCTCCGAGGCGCCGTAGCGCGGGAGGGAGGCAGCGGCGCTGTGGTCCGTCGGTCCGCCGGTCCGGTCCTTGGGTCTACCCGGCCGCCCGGCCCCGCCCTGCCCCCCGGGACGGCTCGGCTCCATGGCCCGAGGCGGTGGCGCCGGCGGGAGGTGGCCCGGGGGCCGTGGGGACCGCTGACCCGGAGGCGGGAGGCGGCGGGGCCGGGCCATGGGGAGCGGAGCCGTCCGAAGCTGCTGGAGCCGGGAACCCTGCGCGAGCTGGAGCGGCGTCCCCTGCTGAGCCCCGAGCGCCGGGTGAGAGGAGGGCGCGTGCGGCCGGTTCCCCGCCCAGGGCTCCGACCTTCCAGACCAGGCCGTGCGAGGGGCAACCCAGGCTCGACCCCAGACCCCAACCCCGGACCCGGTGAGAGGCGCGGGCGGCAGTCCCCGGCCTGGCTTCACCGCACCCCACCCCCACCCGGCTCCCTTCTGGGCTCCTCCGCCCGCCCCCAGCCAGTCCCTCTCATTGTCCTCGCTCGCCTTGGCCTCGTGGCGGAGTGGAGGGGGCCCGATCACTTCTCCCCCAGCGTGGGCCTCCTGCCCCCAGCCTCGCTCACCGCCCCACGGACGCCCCCCCAGGCTCCACACCCACTCGGTCTCTGCTGCCTCCCCCATCCCGAGACGCCACGTGTTCAGTCTCCCAGCCCCGCCCAGACGCACCCCTTAGCCTGGGGGCCGTTTTGACCCAGAACCCCTGACCCGGAGGGGCTGGTGGGAATGCATGCACGTGGGTCTGGGTGTGAGCTGCCTGGATGTATGGTTGTGTAAGTCCTGGACCAGGGTTTTGTTGGTGAGCATGTGTCTTGTGTGTGTGTTACTGTCACCCGGGTGTGTCTGTGATTCTGTATGTAGTTGTGTGTGAGTGTGGGTGACTACTGCTGGGACCAGGGCTGTCTGCTATTCTCTATCAGAGTGAAATTCACCTTTTTTCTGTAGCACTGGCAGAAGTGGTTGCTGCCCTGCTGAACCACAGCCTGAGCCATGACCCAGGCGAACCTATGCCCTGCCTTGTGGAGAAGTGTTCCCCTCCAGGACCCAAACAGACCCTGATCTGACGATTAGAATCAGCTGGATTGGCCATGATCCAGATCTGGCCTTAAGCTCTGGGAAGAGGAGTGTTATCTGCCCCTTCCTGTAGTTTGACCCTTTGCTCCAGTGGGAAGGGATCCCACAAATATCCTGACAATATTTGGGCCTTCTGGATGCTGAGGACCACTTCCCAGCCTGGTCCCAGTTGGCCTGGCCTGCTTGCTGCTAGGATCTGAATGATTAAATCACTTCCCACCATGGCTCCAGAAGGACTAAATGAAGTCATGAGTACAAAGTGCTCTCACTTGGTAGGTACTCAGTGAGTGGTCACTGTCGCCAAGCCATGAGCCCTGGGTTAAGGATGCTGTCCTGTGGGACATGTGTTCTCTGAGGCACAGGTGTACATACGAGTCTGTAGGTAAATGTTTTTCTCTGTTTAAGTACGAACCCCTGTGATCAGAGTTCACATGTCTGTGTTCGTGGGACCATATGTGTATACAGTCGTGTAGTAAGTGTATGAATGTGTATGTGTGAGGCCTGACAAAGAATGTAAGTGCATGTGTGGTTTAGTACGGGGCATGCCTGAAGATAGGTGCATGGTGAACTGCAGCAACTGTCTGGATATGTCTGCAGATGTAATGAGCCTGTGAGTTCCAAATGGTAAAGCAGAGACATGTGAGCAAGTGGGCCTGTGAGTGTGAGCAGCTGGGGCAGAGGCAGGTGGGCAGCTTTGCCTGTCCTACCCTGACCCACAGGGTTTCTTTTTCTTCCTTCCTGCTCAGGCCAGCAGCCGGATGCCTGGGCCCATTGGGCTGGCCGGCGGCCGCCTGCGGGATGAGCAGACTGCTGGGGGGCACGCTGGAGCGCGTCTGCAAGGCCGTGCTCCTTCTCTGCCTGCTGCACTTCCTCGTGGCTGTTATCCTCTACTTTGATGTCTATGCCCAGCATCTGGCCTTCTTCAGCCGCTTCAGCGCCCGTGGCCCGGCGCGTGCCCTCCACCCAGCAGCCAGCAGCAGCGCCAACTGCTCTCGGCCCAACGCTACTGCCCCTAGCTCTGGGCTCCCTGAGGTCCCCAGTGCCCGGCCCGGCCCCACAGCTCCTGTCCTGCCACCCTGTCCTGACTCTCCACCTGGTCTTGGTGAGCCTGTAGAGCGGGGCCTGCGTGTGGGGGGAAGAAGGGTCCAATCAGGCTGATTGGGGGATTGGAGTCTTGACCCATGGAGGTGCCGAGGATCAGGTCTATTAAAAGAAGACTATTCCTGGGGTTCCATTGCCCACCTCCTGAGGGCTGGTGTCCTGGATCCTGGCAAAGGCTCTGATTCCTGACACCATCCTGCCTGCAGTGGGTCGACTGCTCATTGAGTTCACATCACCCATGCCCCTGGAGCGGGTACAGAGGGAGAACCCAGGCGTGCTCCTGGGTGGCCGCTATACACCACCTGACTGCACTCCAGCCCAGACAGTGGCAGTCATCATCCCCTTTAGACACCGGGAGCATCACCTACGCTACTGGCTCCACTATCTGCACCCCATCTTGAGGCGGCAGCGGCTACGCTACGGCATCTATGTCATCAACCAGGTGTGTGGTCCCTGGCTGGACACTAGCCACCAAGAAACCCATAGGCACCAATGGGTATGCCTGCTCAGAGTGTGGGGGCCCACATGCCTGTCGGTACATAGGTGGAGTTGAGGGGCATCTGTGAGTGCCTGTTTACCCATGGCTGTATAGGTATGTGAACACCAGGGGCACAAGGAGTATGTTTTTTTAATGTGCATAGGTTTTCTGTGCAAGTGAAGGAGTATATGTGATATGAGCACTGGCCCAAACACTTGCAGGTGTGTATCAGGAGGAGAGCGAACCCTATAGTTTGCATTTGGCAGGCCCTGTCCCATAGTGGTAGAGGCCTAGAGTACACTACTAGAAGGCTCTGTTGAGGAAGAGAGAAGGTTACAGCCCGGAAGAGGACTGAAGCGTAGAACCTTAGTGGGCAGTGCTGACCGCAGCTTAGGCCAGGGGACTTAAAGCAGTACCTTATTGCTGCTGCAAGGCTGGCTAGGTCTGGCTAGTAGGTCCAGAAAGGGTCTGACACAGGCTTTCCCTTCCACAGAGAGTGCCTAGACTCAGAAATGGATTCCTGTAGACTCTGGTAGAATGTTACATGATTAGAGTTGGAGTAGGGAACCATGGGAGCACAGAGGGACCTGGTCTAGTCGTTGAGCTGGGAGGCAGCAGCAGATAGAGGCAAACATTCTAGGCAGAGGGACCTGGAAGACCCAGAACTTAGTGGGAGAGCTGGCTTTGTGTATTTTGGAACTATTGGCCTAGTGTGGGCTGGAGGAATTGTCGGAAATCAAGAAAGGTCTTGGGAGACCCATTAAGCAGTTCATTTCAGGCTGAAGGTGGTGAGGCTCCACTGTTTTAAGGAGGGAATTATGTATGTAATTGCTTTTTGGAAAGATTGCTGTGGTTGCATATGGAGAATGGATGGAAAATCGCTTCTCGGCCTTTTGGCTAAGATCAAGTGGAGAATGGATGGAAGGGAAAGCCAGAGGTAGGGTGACCTGTTAGGGAGAGATCGTGATGGCCAGGCAAGAGATGGTGAATGTGCAGTCACCATGGGAATACAGGAGAAATGTTATATGGTAGTAGAGAGAAATGAGACGTCAAGACATTCAAAGTCTGCAGCCTTAGCTGTTGGCTATGTAGATGAATATGATAGGGAACACAGGAGCTAAGCCATATGAGGAAACTCGAACCTGTCTTGCATGGAAGATTTGGAGAGCTCAGGGTAAGTGCAGGAGCATTCTTCAGGCAGTATATTCTGGACCTAGGTCTGCAGTGAAGAGAGGGACCCTGGAGCACCATGCCTCCTGTGTGTCCCCAGAGCTAGGGTGTGGTAGGGAAGAGTCAGCCCTGAAGGCATGTGTGGAGAGAGAAGCTATTACAGATGCCACCAAGGGTGACAGCAGAGTGGGTATCCCGGAAGCTCAGCAGTCAGTGTCAGGAAGGAAACATGGCAGCTGCTTTAGCACTGTGGGGGACGTAGGGGGATGTGGATGAGAAGCGTCCAGTGGATTTAGTAACAAGGTGGGCTCAGTGAGAGCCATTTCAGGGGCACGGTGGGGGCGGAAGCAGATTGCAGTGGGTTGAAGAAGGAATCGAATTTGACAAAATAACTGATTGGGGACAACTCTTTTTAAAAAATCTTTGCCAAGAACGGAAGGCGAAAGGTAGGGTGGTGGCTGGAGGGAGGTCTGTTTTTTTCTTTCCAGGGAGAGAATTGAGCATGTTTATGAGCCATGTGGGAGAAACCTAGGACTCCTGGCTGGTGAGAGAGGCCAGAAGAGATGCTGATGAGCCAGAAGGAAATGGACAATCCCTCCAAGGGCTGGTGGAAGCGAAGGTGCAGGAGAGGAAGGGAAGGGCCAGTGGGGCTGTGCAGATCAGCCACAAGGGAGCAGCTCCCATGTCAGGCGCAGGTGCAGGCTTGGCTGGCGTAGGGAGAGGCCCACTGGCAAACTGCTCTGAGGAGCCCCGGCTGGAGTCCACAGAGTCTGGATGGCACAGGGCTACAGGCACCACCCCTTGGGTCCAGTCCTGCCTCTGCTGTCCTGGCTTTGGTGTGTGGGCCTGTGTAGCCGGGATCCCCACAACCTATTTCTTAGGGATCACACTGGGATGAGCTTGCCTGTAGCCTTCTGCTTGTCACAGTCTTAGAAGCTCCTAAAGAATTAGATGTGGATGGAAGTAGGCCAGCGGGGCAGGTGCCCGAGGATGGATGGCTCAGCCCCCACAGCGTCGGCCTCACAGATGCTAGTCATTTGGGGCATTCATTGTGTGTCTCCCTTTGTGACTGCGTGCTCAGCAGGAGTGGAGTCCAGGGCTGCTCATCTCTAGAGTCCCTGCTGGCACAAAGGATGAGGCCACAGGGCATGTTTGAACGGGTGAATGAGATGATAGCTCTAAATCATGGTTTAACGAAGTCCATAGGAAGGAGTGAGTAATTGTACTGGGACCAGGGGGTTTGGTCAAGAAAGCCTTGCCAGACATGAGTTTGACGAGCAGAGGCAGGCCTTCTAGGTCAGGGGAATTACTTACCCAAGGTCTGGAGGTGAAAAAGAGTCTGGCATGTGCAGCAGCTATTGAAGAACAGAGTGGTTGGGCTATAGGGTCAGAGGAAATGGCCAGAAAGGACACTGCAAGGGAGTGACGCACAGCCTCTGAAAGTGAGATCTAAGGGAGAAGCTGAGCTTCCTCCAGAGAAGCTAGAGGAGCTATGCAGGGAGGGAGGGCCTTAGTAGCCTCTGGAGACCGTGCTGGGAACGGGTGAAGTGGCAGGTGTTTGATGCCACGGACCAGCGCTGATCTGCCCCTCACCTCCAGCATGGTGAGGACACCTTCAACCGGGCCAAGCTGCTCAATGTGGGCTTCCTGGAAGCACTGAAGGAAGATGCTGCCTACGACTGCTTTATCTTCAGTGATGTGGACCTGGTCCCAATGGACGATAGAAATCTGTACCGCTGTGGTGACCAACCCCGGCACTTTGCCATTGCCATGGACAAGTTTGGCTTCCGGTGAGGTGCTCCTCTCAGCTAGACCCAGACCTCCATGTCCTTCCTTTACCTGGGTCCTGACTCCTAGCTCCAGTGCCCTGCTGTCTCTGGGCCCATGGCCTGCATCCTTCTAGCTAGACCAGGTCCTCCCGGGACTCCCGATTCCATGTTCTTCCCACACCCTGTCTCTGATCCCTTACTGACACCTGCCCTCCGATGCCACAGGCTCCCCTATGCTGGCTACTTTGGAGGTGTGTCAGGCCTGAGTAAGGCCCAGTTTCTGAGAATCAATGGCTTCCCCAATGAGTACTGGGGCTGGGGTGGTGAGGATGACGACATCTTTAACCGGTAAGTAGAGAGGGTTGGGAGGATGGGTGGGTGAGGGGTGAAGCACAGACACATGGGGCTCCCTGCCCTTCCTGGTTCCTACTCCAGTTCATCTGTCCCCATCCTCAGGATCTCCCTGACTGGGATGAAGATTTCACGCCCAGACATCCGAATAGGCCGCTACCGCATGATCAAGCATGACCGGGACAAGCATAATGAGCCCAACCCTCAGAGGTGACCCCCCCCAGCACCCTGATCCCAATGTGTAGCCCTCATCCCTTATTCCCTATAGGTGACTTCTTAGTACACCTGAGTCTTGACCACAAGTGTCCTCAATCCCTGACACTCTAAAAGTGGCATTGAAGCATCCTTGATCTTTGAGAGGTGACTTAGAGGCTGCAGTTCCTGCAGATGACCAGAATGTAGAGGTCAGGCCCCGGTCTGTCATTAGTTACATTCCCAGCTGGGTGTGGTGACACACATGTGTAATCCCAGCACTTGGGAGGCTCAGGCAGGAGGATTGCTACAAATGTGAGGACAGCCTGGGCTACATAGAATCCAAGGCCAGCCCAAATTGCGCAGTGAGACCCTGTCTCAAAAACAAACAAATGAACAAAACAAAAAAACTGAAGAGATAGCTCAGTGGGTAAAGCACTTGCCTAGCATGCACAAGGCCCTAGGGTTAATCTGTAGTAACACCAGAAACCAAGAAAGTATATATTCCTACCAGTGCCCTTAAAGACCTCACTGTGCCCTTGGCATGACCTTGCTTTCTCCTGGCCTTACCAGAGAAGATGGGATGAAAGGGAGTGTTTGCTGGACGGGGCAAGGAATAGAGAGCTAGTACCGACCCCTGAGACCAGGGATTAGTGCCACCTCTTAGATGGTGGCCATGTTTGTTTGCTGCCTGGGCCAGGTTGGGAGAAGGACATGCAAAATACAGGTGAGGATTTCCTTCTGGGAATGGGTGGCCCTGGGCAGCCATACTCAGGCTCTGCCCTTCATCCTTCAGGATGCTCCTTCTAGGCAGGGAGATAGGCAGTCAGAGCACCAGGTGAGGAGAGCAAAATGCTGCCCCAGCAGAAGAGCGAGTGATGGTGGGAGGCTTCTTGGAGGAGATGAGGGCAAAGTGGAGTTTGGAAAGAACAAATACCTGTCTCACATCTAGCTTGGGCACAGTGCCACATTCACCAAGGCTAAAAGGGGAGGAGGCTACTGTAGATGAAAAAAATGTATTTGTAAGAGTCTAGAATGTGAATATGTGTAGCTTATTCTGAGAGTTTCTTTTATTCTAGTATTGGGGATTCAACTGAGGGCCTATATGCTGAGCTACACCAGACTTTTCTTTTGAGACAGTCTTACTTACTTGCTCTGGTTAAGCCCAAATTTGTGATTCTCCCATCTCAGCCTCCCAGAGTGCTGGGATTATAGGTAGGTCTTGACCAAAGGGACTTGGAACCAGAGTGGCTTTGAGCAGTGAATGGCAGG
>PVKN010001814.1:11407-47700 GCA_004027915.1 Capromys pilorides | reverse complement strand
GAGGCACACTGAGATGGCAACTGAGACTGGGCATGGTGATGCGCGCCTGTAATCCCAGCACTTGGGAGGCTAAACAAGGGGGGTCACTGCAAGTCCAATCTGTGTAGTGAGACCCCGTAGACCCTATACTAAATACATTTTTTAAAAATGATCTGGGACTATAGTTTGCAAAGGCCCTCAATTCAATCCTCAATTTGACAGGGGAGGAGGCCCACAAATCACACAGCATTCCAGGCAGAGAAATCCAAAGCTGTAAACAAGGACACAACAATAATGTCTGAGTTCTTTCTCTCTTTCTCTCTCTCTTTCTCTCTCTTTCTGTATTAGTACAGAGTCTACAGGGTCTCACTACATAGATTGGACTCAGTGATTTTCCTGTTTTCAGCCTCCCAAGCACTGGGATCACAGGCATGTGCCACCACACCCAGTCTCAGTTGCCACCTCAGTGCTCCCTGAGAGCAGGGCTGGCAGGGCACGCTGGGGATCAAACCCTGGCTGTTGCACTGTGCCTAAGCCGGCACTTTAGTCTGCTAAGCTATCTGACCTGCCCTGAGTCCTTTCTTATTTATTTATTTATTTATTCATTTATTTATTTATTTATCTTATGGCTGGCTCAGCCTGCCCTGGTGGTAGGACTGGCACAGCATGTGGTGCCGGGGATTGAACCACAGTCCCTGCAGTTGCCTGAGCTCTCCTAAGCAGGTGCTTTAGACCGCTGAACCATCTTGTCAGCCCCCCTTGAGTTCTTTTTTTCTAATAACACTCACCTTACTATCAAGAAATTCATTGTTTCTTTAAGTCAAAACCATGTGCTAGGTCTGTTTCCCTGGGAATTTGTCTATCAAACACCACCACCATATACTTCAGGAAATATTTATTAACTGTCTCCCATGGGCCAGGTGCTGTGGCACTAGGACTGAAACGGTGAGAAACACAAAAACCAGCCCTCCAATGGCTCTTTAATATTTTTCCTAGATATAACTGATGGCTTAAAGATTGTTTTGTTATTTTGATTCATAACTGTAAGTGTAAAATAAATAATCCCATTTCCACTTGGTACTAGGCCTCCGAGAGCTCAGATCCTATTTAGGAACAAGACATGGCACAGCTTCAGGGACTGATTCTCCGGTCATGTCTGTGGAAGGCTTTCACAAGGACGCTAACAATCACAGACGCAAGCGCTCCATGGCCGCTCCTCACACCGACTCCTGCAGTCGGCCTGCTATCCCTGTTTCACCACTGAAAACTCTGAGGTGTGAGGCCGGCCACGTTCTCCAGGTCCTGAAGTGCGGTGCCAGCTTCTGCACAGCTCCTAAAGACCCCTGCCTCCTCCTGTCGCCACCACAGCCTCCCCGAGTGACCCTTTCCCTTTGAGTGACCAGAAACCTTGAACGACTACAGCATTCGGGACGGGAGATCACCCCGAGAGAGCCTGCGCGAGACTGGGGCTTCCCGCTTTCCCTCCAGATCTTCTCTTTACCTTCTAGTTCTTTTATTTATTTTCTTTTTCTTTTTGGGACTGGAGATTGAACTCAGGTCCTTGCATTACCAGGCAAGCTCTTATTCTACTGAGCTATCTCCCCAGCCCCTCACCTTCTAGTTCTGATGACATCAACTACCGTGTTGCCCGGTGCCCTACTGGGAGGCCATGTGCAAGAGACCAAGAGTCCTGGTGTCTTAGTCACTCGTTCTTGTTGCCGAGACAAATATCCCACATTCATGTTATCTCAATTTTTTTTTTTTTTTTAAATTATGGCCAGCTCAGCCTGCCCTGGGGGCGGGGCTGGCGCAGCATGTGGTGCCCGGGATCGAACCGCAGTCTCTGAGGCCGCCTAAGCTTGCTTAAGCAGGCGCTTTAGACCGCTGAGCCATCCTGCCAGCCCTAAATATCCCACATTCAAAGTGAAGGAAGAAAAGATTTATTTAGCTTACTGTTTTTTTTTTTTTAATTTTGTTTATTTATTTATTTATTTTGTGGCTGGCTCAGCCTGCCCTGCTAGTGGGGGCTGGTGCAGCATGTGGTGCCGGGGATCGAACCGCAGTCCCTGCAGTTGCTTGAGTCTTCCCAAGCAGGCGCTTTAGACCACTGAACCATCTCGCCGGCCCTATTTAGTTCACTGTTACTGGAGGTTTCATCGTTTAAAGTAGCCTGAATGACGTAGCAAGACAGAGGGTCGGCGCCTCTCTCTCCTCTCTGCCCGAGGCGACCTCAATCGCAGACACTGGCGCCCTGAGCCACAGGGTCTGGAGGAGAGGATGGGGCTCCACTGTGTCCAGCACGATCCAGCTCACACCTCAGAGAGGCCTTGGGCCGAGGGGAGCTCGCACAGCCAGTCCAGCGGTTCCCGCCTCTCTGGCCCCGCCCCCTTGAGCCCCGCCCTGTCTTCTGGCCCCGCCCCTCAAGCCTTGAGCCTCAGGCTTCTCCTTGAGCCTCTTCCGCCCCATAACTTAATGTGAAGCTTTGGGGGAACAACTAGAAACACACCTGGCCTAGCAGTGGATGAGGAAGGACATTTATCATGGCCACAAGAGTGCACTTATGAGCCAACCCCACCCCATCAGACCATATCAGGTGAAAAGTCCTGAGCTAGAAGGTTCCACGGAGCCACTGTCAGGTGCTTGACCCATAAACTGTGTGCGATAATTATTTTAAATCTCTAAGCACTGGAGTGATGTGTGACAGTCAACATGTGAAGCAACCTGGTATTTGACGGGTCTGTTGGAGCCCATGCTGTCTTCTCGGGTATGGTTATCGCTGTAATTTGGTTATGGAAAGTCTCCCAAAAGCCATGTGCTAACAGGCCTGGTCCTCGGCTTGTGCTAAGGAGTATTGGGACCTTTAAGAGGTGGAGCTTTGTAGAGGAAGTGAGGTCATGGGGGGGGGGCCTGTGCTCAAAGGGGATACAAAGACCTCTGTCCCTCCCAGTGTCTTCGTTTTCTGGGCAGCAGGAAGTAAGCGATCTCCTCTGTCATAAAGGCCAGCCATAATCACACTGGCTGCCTGGCCATGGCCCAAAAGCTGTGGTCCAAGTAACTGTGGATTGGATTCCTCCAAAATTTAGTCAAAATAAACCTTTTTGTCTTATATACGTATTATTCCAGGTATTTTTGTCACAATGACAGAACGCCAACAGTTACACACTAACGTCCTCACATGTGTCTTTGTTTGTTTGAGATAGGGTCTTGCTGTATACTTCAGGCTGCCCTTCAACTCACTCTATAGCCCAGACAGGCCTGAAACTTCGGGCAATCCTTCTGCTCCAGTCTCCTGAGTGCTGAGGTTAAAGACGTGTGCCTCCACATCCAGCTAAGGATGTACCTATGTGTGGAAATTTGAGAAGAATTTGTCCAATTTAAAAGTAGAGGTAAATTCAAACTTAAAGCTTTTAATCCAAGTTATGTATTTTAGAGTTGAGGAAACTCAGGTTGAGAGACTAACCCAGGGCCCAGAGATCATTTGCATAAGAGCAAGACGGTATGATGAATTTAGTGGCACAAATCTATCATCTCAGAAACTTGGAAAGCTGAGGCAGGAATATTGAGCCCCATCTGGGCAACCTGGAAAAACACTACTTCAAAATAAAAATTAAAGCCGGGCCTGGTGGCCCACACCTATAATCCCAGCACTTGGGAGGCTGAGGCAGGAGGATCAGTGTGAGTTCGAGACCAGCCTGGGCTACAAAAAGTGAGCTCAAGTCCATCCTGAACTGCATAGCAAGACCCTGTCTCAAAAAGACAAAATAAATAAATAAATAAATAAAATAAAAATTAGGCCAAGTGTGGTGTCACATGGCTACAGTCCCAGCTGTTTCAGAAAAAAAAAAAAAGGGCTGGGGAATGTAGCTTTATGGTACAGCATCCTTCAGTTCAGTCCCCAATATTAAAAAAAAAAAAAAAAAAATGTTTTTTTTTTAAAGTTCAGGCCTTATTGATCTCCACATCCGAAGGCCCGCTCCATGCTGGCTTCCCTTGCTGTGTGGTGGGAAACACTCCCATTGGTGTGGCTCAGTATGCCCCGTGTGATGGCTGCTGCTGTGTTATTTCCTTAACTTCTTGTAACCCAGAAAACCCAGGATGCGTAGTTCCCGCAGATCACAACTGCACTGCAAGCTCCAGCGCTGCCCTAAGGCACCGAACCGTAGGCCGCCATCTGCAGCTATGGCGCTGCTGGATTAGGTAATTTATCAGCCAGAGGACTTCAGACATACATGGCTTCTGGAGTAGGGAAGGTAGTTCCAGAGCTAAAGGGTGTTAGGGCTCTGAGGAATGCTTAGGAGGAAAAAAGCAAAATAAAACAAGAACAGAGCACTCTGCAGAAAGCCCAGTTAGCGCCTTTATTTTCCTCTTTGAGCCAACTCGGCCAGCTGCAGGCTCGCCAGTGGCCACTAGAGGTCAACATTTCTACATCCTAGACAGCAGCTTTCCAGCTTCCCACAGGTACCCTGCCCATTTTCTGTCTGCCAGAGCCACTGAATTTGTTAAGAAGCAGTCAATCCATTTAGGTCCTGGGTGTTTTGGGGAAGAGGGGTTTTTGGTGCTGAGAATCAAACTCAGGACCTTGCACTTGCCGGGCAGGCGCTGTGCCAGTGAGCTGCACCCCAGCTTTGTTCCTAGTTTTGTAATAGCAAAATTGTGACTACTCTTGGTTTTAATTTTCATTTTTATTGGCGCAGGTGTGAGGTACATAATACATTTTCAGAGAGCGGTACCTGCACATAAAGCATCTTAATTCTCTTTACATTTCCCTCCCCTCCTCCAGTCTGTGTATTTATGAAAAATAAAAGTGGTCTCTTCCCTAAGTTTTCTGCGCACTTTGAGACACCAGTGGTACAAAAGTTCCAATCTCACTCTTTTCTTTCTTTCTTTTCTTATTTATTTATTTATTTATTGGTGGTACCAGGAATTGAACTCAGGACCCTGTGCTTGTCAGGCAGGTGCTTGTTCTACTGAGCTATCTCTCTGGCCCCTTTTCTTTCTTTCTTTGTTTCTTTTAATGTTTAGATTTCTCAGGGAGAGAAAGCATCCATAGGGAGTTTTGTTTTGTTTCATTTTGTAGTACTGGGGTTCAAACTCAAGACCTTACACTTGCCAGGCAAGTGCTTATGCCACTGAGCTATATCCCTGGCCCTCCATAGGGATTTTGAAAGGCTGAAAACTGAGAGAAAAACAGAAGGCAGCAAGAAAGGAAAGGGAAACAAGAGAAGGGACTGAAGATGGAAGGGAGGCAGTGAATGCCTGAGCTGGGCCGGAGGCTCCACCCCTTCCCTTTCCTTGAGTGAGGCAGGCCAGTGGCCGCAAGGGGAGATCAGCAGCTGAGGCAGGCTCCTAATCACATTAGATCTGACTTTTGCTATTAAAATTATTATCTGTCCTCTGCTGGGGATTTTTTTTTTTTTTTTTTCTTTTGTGTTGTTTGAGACAGGATTTCACTCTGCAGTTCAAGCTAGGCTTGAGCTCACTTTGTAGCCTGGGTTGATTTCAGACTTCCACTTATCTTCCCGCCTCAGCCTCCCGAGAGCTGGGCTTGCAGACTTGCACCACCACTCCACGCCTTTTCGTTCTTTTTGAGACAGAGTCTCACTGTGTATATCAGGCTGGCTTCAGACCCACTGCATGATGCCTCAGGCCTGTCATCCCAGCACTTGAGGCTGAGGCAGGAGGATAATCTGTTTAAGGCCATCCTAGGCTACAGAGCGAGGCTCTGTCTCAAAAAACCAAAGTAGAAAATTAAATTGTTTAATTTTTTAAAAATGTTAGCCCCTAACGAATAAAGAGCCCCAAGTTTTCCATTCTGTGATTGTCAAGGTATCTGTGCAAAAGACAGTGTACTTTACAGCCATGGTTTGGGAATATGACTCATATAACAACTGGCAAAACTCGAAGGTTTTGAGGGAAATACCGTGTTCATTCTTCGCGGTAAAATATTGGCCATGAGGAGCCACCACTGGCTGCAGTTAAAATATTTGCCACGAAGTGGCGCTGTTGCCCCAGCATGGGCCTTTCCCCAGCCATAGCGCGAGCTGGACATGTCCCCGGGTGTATTTTAATGAATAAATCTGAGAATGGGGCTGGGGGAGATAGAAGATAAAGCCAGATCCTGTACCGCCAGGCTCCTCCGACAACCGATCTGATTTCATCAGAGGAGGAAGGGACCCTTTACGGAAACTGCGCTCCTGCTTAGGACAGGTGTCCCCTGTTCAGGCTGTGACCTCAGGGTTGAGCGCCTTGCTGCCCCGGGAGAGCAGAGGGAGGAGGGCTGAGCAGAAGAAGGGCAGTGAGATCCAACCTTGAGGCGCCCCCTGTGAGCTAAGGCCCCGCCTGCCCCTTGCTTAGATTTCAGCGCTTGGGCTGAGAGGGCGACCACAGGTCCCAAAGCTGGAAGGCCGCGGACCTTCCTGAGAGTCTGAGAAGCTGCTCACATCACGTGGGTGGGCGGGAATTTGGTTTACAAGAGCTATAAAGGGGGGGAAAAAACAACTCTCTGGCAGGACATGGTAACACACACCTGTGATCCCAGCACTTTGGGAGGCTGAGATAGGAGGATGCTGCAATTTTGAGGAGAGCCTATGCTATAGAGAGAGAGCTGTCTCAAAAAACAAAACAAAACAAATAGAAAAACAACTTACAACAAGGAAACCCTGAAGCCAGAAGTGGTGGCTCACGCCTGTCATCCTAGCACATGGGAGGCTGAGGCAGGAGGATCAGTGTGAGTTCAAGACCAGCTTGGGCTACAAAAGTGAGCTCAAGGCCAGCCTGAACTGCATAGTGAGACCCTGTCACAAAAAGACAAAAACAACAACAAGGAAACCCTCTCAGGCTGCTGGGTAAGTCTCACTTCTGGCCCTGACTGTGTAGACTTGGGCGGGTTACTAGCTACTCCTGGGCCTCCAGGTCCTGCCCTGTACAGCATGGCGGGGACGCAGCCACTCTGGTGTTGTTGTAAACATTGTAATGATAGGTGCACAAAGCGCTACACAAGCAGAAACACGGAAACACCACCTGGGCTTTGGAGGCAGAGTTTGTTTACATCAACAGGCACTGTTCAGGATCATTCCCAAAATATCAGGCCCAAAAGGCTCAGGGAGGGAGGCTTTTATGATGTCCCCAAGGGGAAACCCAGAGGCAGAGAACTGGGCTGTCTTTGACTGGTTCTGACCATGGGCAACACAGTGACCAGCCGGTTCTAGGAGACAGAAGCAACTGGAAGTGTGACAGGAATTGCCACTAGGAAGAATTTACTGCCAGAAAGCAAGCTTCTGTCTGAGAGGCCCAAGTGGGCCCGGAAATGCCGATGCCTTCCGAGCCTACTTCTTGAGGTGCTTTATTGGGAAAAGCCACAAAGTGAGGAAGGCTTATGGTGAAACAGATCTATCACCAATCAGTAAGATTATGGGTAGTGTTGATTACATGGGAATCCAGGGAGGAAGCGAGTCTCAGAGCAAGCACACAAGGGACAGAGAGGGCCTTCCGGA
Organism: Capromys pilorides; assembly: GCA_004027915.1. Classification (NCBI taxonomy): domain Eukaryota; kingdom Metazoa; phylum Chordata; class Mammalia; order Rodentia; family Capromyidae; genus Capromys; species Capromys pilorides. Next base: position 40,228 of record PVKN010001814.1, on the reverse strand, counting down.
AGGGATAGGGTAAGGAGGCTTGGTGCCCACCCCAAGGCGTGGATGCAGGTGTATCAATCACTTAGAATATCAATCGCCACCTGGCATAGTGGCATACGCCTGTAGTCCCAGCACTCAGGAGGCTGAGGTACGAAGATGGCTGTGAGTTTGAGGCCAGCCTGGGCTACAAAGCGAGTTCAAGACCAGCGTGAAGTGAGCTTTGTCTCAAAAAGACCAAACACAAAACCTGGTATTGTTTCCTACAGTGGTAAGGCGACAGATGGCGAGCAGTAAGTTCTCTGCAAGATGAAACCGGAGAAACCTTGAAATCTGCCAGGGTTTTGTTTGTTTTTGTTTTTAATTTACTCACTTTGGCGTTCTCTGCACAAACCAAGACTCCTCTGTCCTGTGAGCCACTTGGCCCAGGCTTTGATGTGGCTTTAAGGAAACGTCTTCTATTTGATCAATGAAATAATGTGTGCTTGGGGCACCAACCCTGCCATGCTCTCTACTCCCTAAGGTAAGCATCCCCTGGGGCTTTCGGGTTAGCTCAGTGGTTTAGGTACCTGTGCATGCAATCCCAGTCAGGCACAGGAGATGGCGGTTCAATCCCCAGACCCACCCGTAAGGCAGCCTGAGATTGCCAGAAAAAAAAAAAAAAAAAAGTCCTTCCTAACATAAGCATCCCTATCAGTGTTTTGGTTTTTGAGTCAGGTTCTTGCTATATAGGCTGCATAGTGTAGGCTGGACTCCAACTTGTGAAGATCCTCCTGCCTCTGCCTCAGCCTCTCCTAGGGTTATATTAGTCCACTCCATGCCTGGTTTCACTTAACATTCAAAGGTAAAAGCTATGGGGTTGGGGAGATAGCTCAGTAGAACAAGCGCTTGCCTGGGAAACGTAAGGTCCTGAGTTCAATCCCCGGTACCTCAAAAAAAAAAAAAAAATGTAAAAGCTAAACTGTAATTATCGAGTATGTCACTCAACAACCATTTTAGGCAGAGCCTGTCTCCTGGACTCGGGGAAGTTCAGTGCTGACTGGCCGCCTGTGGCCGCAAGGGGGCGCGCGCGGCCCGTGAGCCAGGGTCCCCGCCTCACCCAGGTCAGCGGCTCCACGCGGGCGTGGGGTCCAGGGACCCAGGGACGCAGCAGGAGGCGGGAGAGTGGCTGCAGGGCTGGGCTTGGATCTGGGACCAGGGTCCCAGTCCCTGTCAGGGGAAGGACTGAGGCAGAGGCAGGAGGATCTTCGCAAGTTGGAGTCCAGCCTGAACTACACAGCAAGAACCTGACTCAAAAACCAAAACCAAAGCACTGATGGGGATGCTTACGCTGGGAAGGACATTTTTCTTTTTCTTTTTTTTCTTTTTTCTGGCAATCTCAGGCTGCCTTAAGGGTGGGTCTGGGGATTGAACCGCCATCCCCTGTGCCTGGCTGGGATTGCGTCAGGGATTGCGGCGCTGGGATTGAACCTCGAGCTGCCGCCCGCAGGCCCGGGATTTCCGTTTTATGAGACTAAAACTTCTGCAGACAGAAAGCGATGGTGGCTTCACAAAGTGTGACCGCCCTTACTGCCCCTGGACTGTGAACGACTTTTTAAAAAGAGTGACATGGCCGGGCAGAGTGGCCCGCACGACTCGGTCCCGCTCTCGCTCCGGTGGCGGAGGCTGGAGGGTCCCAAGTGCAAGGCCTGCCTCCGGCTCCCCGACGCCCCCGCGCGGCCTCTCTGGCCCTGTCTCCCCTGGGCGGTGCGGGGCTCTGCTCCACGCGAGGCATGTTTCAGGGGTTCAGTCTGTGGTCGGCCAGCTCCAGCCCTGGGAGCGGGACCAGTGTGGAGGGCTGCGGCTATGTCCGCGGTGGCGGCCAGGTGCAGAGAGCCCCAGCGAGGACGGGACCCTGCCTCCCGGGTTCGCCCAGGAACCCTCATGGGTCAACCTTGATCCCTGGGTGTCACTTCATCCAATCACAGAGACAATCCAGATCGACCGTCGCTGTCGGCCAGGAACCCTTCTGGAGGTGGGAGACGGCAGAAACAACTCTGTTCTTAACCCAGAATTCACAAGCAGGGGTGTCACTTGGAGTGGAGTGAGTGGCTGCTGAGGATGTGTGAGGCCCTGGGTTCCATCCCTGACAAAGGCAGAGGCAGGCAGGAAAGAAAGACAGAGAGAAAAAGGGTTTCACGTGTAAAAGAGAGCTGGGCACGGTGACCTGCACCTGTAACGCCGGCCCTGGGGAGGCTGAGGCAGGAAGAATGCCCCAAGTTCAAGGCCAGCCTGGGTGACTTAAATCCTGTCTCTCAAACAAACAAAATTATTTTGTTATAATTGTTCTATTTTATTATTAGTTTCTTTTTTTCAGCTCTTTTCACTTTTTATTTCTTTTCAGACTTTATTGGTACAAAAAAAATTTTTTTTAATTGATGTATTTTGTACAGGGTCTCACTATGCAGCTCGGACTCACAGTGATCCTTCTGTTTTCAGCCTCTCCAGCACTGGGATTACAGGTGTGCATCACCATGCCCACACTTAAAAAAAAGTATATTAAAAAGCTGTTTTATGTTTACAGAAAATAAAAGTTCTGATTTCCCAGTAATGTGGAGGAAAGAAACTCCCAACCTGCTACACGTCCAAAACACTCAGTCTGCGTTCTCTAAAATCTGGGAATGAATTCTCGGAACAACAGAGATTATGAGCAGAATGAATATGAGAGAAAGAAAGCTGTCTGAGAGGTGCCAAAGGGGGCCCTGAATGGGTTGCCCAAACTTTGCTTTTCAAGGGAGTTTTATTGAGCAAAGCTACGAGGTGAGGCAGGTTTAAGTAGGGCAGAACTATAATCAATAAGATTATAAATATAAAATATTGACTCAATTAGAAAATCGGGCTGAGTGTGATATAGCTCAGCAGCACAGAGCCTGCCTGGCAAGTTCAAGGTCCTGAGTTCAATTCCCAGTACCAAAACACACAAAAAGCAATGGAAAAATCAGAAGGTGGATGGGTGTGAGGTGGAACAACACCATGGTTGACCAGAAAGGTTATGACAAGTAGAGCTGCTTGGCTAATATTAAATGGGAATCACATTGGGCAACAAGTCACACAGGGAGCTTAGGTGGGCAGATAAGGGCCTTTTTGAAGGGGTGGGGTAAGGAGGTTGGGTGCCTACCCCAAGGTGACAGATGCCTGCGGAGAATGCCAACCGCTGCCGTTCAGCCCTAGCGGAAGTGCGGGAGTCAGCAGCTCCTCTTTCTGGAAGCCTGGCGCTCGGTGTATGGCCTCCAGCCACCGCCGCCTTCTGCACTGACCCTCAAGGGCCGAGCGCTGCCCGACTGCCTGTGCTTTCTACATAACTTTGCCATGGCAAGCAGAAGCACTAAAACAATACCCAGGATTTGCATTGGACAGGCACTGACAGGGAGCCAATTGTCCCCCAAGTGTCAAGGCCCCAAGGCTCAGGGAGGGAGGTTTTCATGGGGTTGTTTGCAAGGGGGAAGTATAGAGGCAAGAGTACTTGGCTGTCTTTGATTGGTTCTTACAACATGTATCCTAGGGACCAGCTATGCATCACAGTGCCGCCATTTCTAGGAGGCCCAAGCAACAAGAACTGTAACAGGAACTGTTACCTGGGCAACTAACAGACTGGCTGGGGGGCATTTGCTGCTACAACTTAGCTATCTGTAATACCAGTTTCCTCTATTATTATTATTATTATTACTATTATTGTTATTTGTATTTTAGGGAAGGGTCTACAGGGTGTTCAGGGTCTCACTGCTAGATCTGCCTGTTTACAGCCTCCCAAGAGCTGGGATACAGGTGCGCCACCACAGCCAGTCTCAATTGCCAGTCTCAGCGTGCCCCAGGGTCAGGGCTGAGATGGCAGATCCGGAGATCAAACCCCCAGCCCCTGCCTGCAGGCGCTCTAATCCGCTGAGTTATTTGGCTGGCCCCTCCGTTTCCCCTATTATTAACATCTTCTATATTTCTTACAATTGATGAACCCAGACCATTACATGATCCTCCCTCTGCCAGGCAGGCACTAGAGTGCTGAGCTACATCCCCAGCCCAAACCTTTACATTATTGCTAACTGAAATCTATAGTTTATATTAGGATTCATTGTGAGTTGATATTTACCAATATCTTAAATCTAAAAATAGATGTTTTCACAGATGAAAGATCATAAATAGAAAATCAGTGGTTCCTATGACGATAACACAATTCCAAAAAAGTGTGAAACCTCCCTCCCAGGGCAGCACAGCTGTAAAAAAAAAGCAAAACAAACAAAAAATAAACCTTTCAATGGCAAGCTTTGCGTTCTACAATAATTTGAACCTCTCACCAGTAACAATTTGGAGCCGCGTTAGGTGGTGCATGTCTGTAATTCCAGTATTTGGGAGGCTAAAGCAAGATGACTGCAGAAATCTGAGGCCAGCCTGCACTTCCATTGTGAGTTCAAGGCCAGCCTGGACAGCTGAGTGAGACCCTGTCTCAAACTTAAAAATCAAAGCTGTGGTGGCGCGCCCTGGGTTGAACTCCAATACTACCAAAATACAAAGCAGAACAGAAAAGACAAGTAAGGTTGCACTGGGGAGATAGCTCAGTGGTCTAAGCACCTGCCTGGCAAGCACAGGTACCCGGATTGGATCTCCGACACTGCTTGCCGCGCCGGCTCCACCCAGGGTGCACAGAGCTAGCCACCAAGTCAGGTAGTGGTGGTGCACACCTGTAATCCCAGCACTGAGGAGGCTGAAACAGGAGGGTCAGTCCGAGTCTGACTTGCACAGTGAGACCCTGTACAGAAAAAGCAAGCAAGCAAGCTAAGGTTATATTTAATGTCTCTTAAAATGGTTAGCTTTCCGTATAAAAAAACAGTGAGAGAAATAATTAATTACTGGAGCGCCCAGCGGGTGGAGCACTCCACAGTAACACAGTTTAGACCTAGTCCCGCAAAGCCTGGGCCAGGGGAAGGTGATTGGCTTCTAGCTGACCTGCGGGTAGGAGGAGCCATCTGATTGGTGGAGGTCACTAGGGGCGTGGCCTGGAAGGGTTTTTCTAGCTCCCTGGTTGCTCCTGTGCCCTAGGTTTCCTGCAGAGCGCCACCTGTCTGGCTAGGTCTGAGACTTGAACCCAAACAAACCTTAAACTGTGGTGTTGGGTACTGTGTCCCAGTGACAGAAGGGTCTGAGACAGCCTCAGAGGTACCGCTTAGTTCTCAGGGAAGGAAGCCAGGCAGCTCGCCTGCACAAGTACCAGGAGGCTCCAAGCTGCTTGTAGCAAAGCTGCGCCGCAGTGCTTGCTTTGGAGGAGAGGTGGAGCGGGGCTGTGTTCAGACACAGGCCTCCTTCCTGAGGGCAGGTGGAAAAGGGGTTGCTTTTAGTCTTGCTGCTGTTTGTTCTGTGGAACCATAGTCTCGCTGTGTGGCCCAGGCTGGCTTCCGGCTTGTGATCCTCCTGACTCAGCCTCCTGAGTGTTAGGACTACAGGTGCATGCCACCACGCAGGCCTTGAAGGGATGGTTTTCAGGCATTTTGGACTCGGTACTTCTTCTTCCTAAGCCAGCCACCCATCTCCAGAGAGCAGGATGTCACCAGGGCCTTCTTGGGTGATCCTGGTGGCACGTGGAGTCTACTTGTCAGAGATTACATTCCCTTAGCTGTTTTCCCCCGGAGGGCCACAAATTTCCAGGCTGTCGGTGTTCACAGTGACTTCTGTGAACCTCAGGACCTCATGTCCTCTCCAGGGCCACACGCCGAGGCCTGAATGACATCACTGTGGACTGCACTGCCTGCGTGAAGACTTAACCTTCGCCCCCCCCTCCAGCTACCCCAGGGCCGGAAGTCAGCCTGTCTTTCCAAAGATGAGTTTCTCCTCCACAAATGCCAAGGTTTCAACCACAGAGGTGACTGCCCTTCAACTGAATGACAAGGTCAGGCATGATGCTGCAAGCTTGTGGTTCCGACAGTCAGCAGGCTGAGGCAGAAGGATCACCATGAGCTCCAGGCCAGCTGGAAACTACACAGAGAGACTTCGTCTCTGCAGACGGATGGATGGACAGATGGATAGACAGAAACCACAAGTGGAAGAGCCTAACTAGTTCCTGGATCATAGCTCCTGCTCGCTTTTGTGTTAGCTTAGAAGAATCCAAGGACTGCAGTCTTTCTTTCCATATCCTTGGTTTTGGTTTGATCAAGAACAGCTAAAGAAGTGTTTATTATTGTAGTTTGTTATTCTAAGAAATACAAACATAACATTGAAGGGTTTGGACGCTGGGTATGGTGGTGCAGGGTTATCCCACGACCTGAGAGGCAGAGGCAGGGGGCTTGCCTGGGCAGCTTGGTGACTTAGTGAAACCCTGTCCCACAATAAAAACTACAAAAAGAACTGAAGTGGAGCTGCCCTGCAAACAGATGTACACAGAATTCTTTCGGTGTTTCTTTAAGCACTATTTTTGTAAGACCTGTTCTGTAATTACCGGCTGATCACAAAACAAACAGTCCCCCAGAAGGGGACCTAGGGGTCACGCACTGAAACCACCAGGAGAGCTCTAAATAGAACCAGCCCTGTGCCCGGCCCCCTGCCCCCCTTACAGCGTGATTGGCCTGGGGTGGAGTGAGGCTGGTATTTGTTGGCCAAGTGCCCCAGGTGACTGGGATTGGCCCTGGTGACCAGGTGACCCGCGACCTCTGCATCTTCTAGGACACACCCTGCGCCAGGCCCCACCTCTCTCGAGGCACTGCCCCTGCACCCTCCTGCCCCAGGGCTTTTCTCAGAAACTTCCAAGGCCAGATCCCAAACACCTGAGTCACCTCTGACTTCCTGGACTCCTAGGCTACTTTGGGTTCGCTGGTAACATCCTTGTCAGAACCGGTTTTGGTCCTGCCTGGCCTTCTTGCCCCAGGCTGAGGCCCCAGTTTCTTTCTCTGGACTGCTGGATGTCCTGACCAGTGGGGGTCAGTGTCTTCTGGCTTGAACTCACTCTGTACCCCTGGCTGGCCTCAAACTTGCAGTGGTCCTCCTGCCTCAGCCTCCTGCATGCTGGGATTACAGGTGTGTGCCGCCACACTTGGTTTATAATCAGCTTCTAAAGTTACTAGTAGGTGATATGATTCCACTCCACCATATATTCCTCAAAAATATAAATTTTGACAACTGCATGTAATGACTGCCTCTCATTGTGAACTACACGTACATTCACACTCATTGAATTTTTTTTTTTTTTTTGTACAGGGAATCAAACTCAGGACCTTGCACTTGCCAGGCAGGTGCTTATGCCACTGAACTATATCCCAGGCCCAATGATTATTTTCTTAATGTGGAAAGTTTAGGGCCGGCGAGATGGCTCAGCAATCTAAAGTGCCTGCTTAGGCAAGCTTAGGCCACTGCAGGGACTGTGGTTTGATCCTGGCACCACATGCTGCACCAGCTCCACCCTCAGGGCAGACTGAGCCAGCCATAATCCATTATATATATATATATATATATATATATATATATATATATATATATATATATATATATATATATAATTTTCAAATTGAAATAAATATCATGAAAATCCAATTGACTATCTCTTGTCAAAAATGCCTATGAACTTTTCTAATTATGTAGGCTGAACTCCCTGGGAAGGGGTGGCCATGTGGAAGGCAAACACCTTCCAGGTACACACCTTTACTTCCTGAAGCACCTGCCCAAGGCTGCCCCTGGAAAGGCAGTGACAACACACAACCTTCAGGGATGCTCAGCAAGTGGTTTCCCCAGGGACAGGGCTTGAAAGGTCACATTCCAGGGACCCCCGGAGTCCTGGTTTACAGCGCCAGTTGTGGCAGATTGGCACAAGTACAGAACACATGCAGTGACTGAGACCTGGGGTCCGGGCAGCCCGGCTTCCATAGATTGTCCCAGACTGTGGCGTCAGCTCCTTTGGGTTTTGTTCTCAGCAACAGGTCACCACCACTGCCACCAGGGTGTGACAGAGCCAAGGTCCCATGGTCACTGCTCTATGTTTGCACTGAGATAGCACTGGCTTAATGTTTAACACGGTGCCTGTCCTGCTTCCTTCTAAGAGCTCAGGTCACAGTGTGTGATCTGCGGTGCCTGCAAAGAATGCCAAACAGCTGCATCATCAGACTGTCACCCAGGTGGAAGGACAGGTGCCCAGGGAGGTGGGCAATTGCCACAGCAGGTCCACACGTGCAGGAAGCAACTTGGAGTTCGGTTCAGAGACCCCGAGGGAAACGGAATATCTCAAATACAGGCTGCGACAGCCACACACCTCCCAAGCAGCCGCAGATCTGTCGGTTTCTCTGGAGGACACCAGGCTGCAATGGACAAGCAGTGGCCATTGAATTGGCCACAGGCTGCTGCACTAGGAGATGCTCTCGTCCCTGGTTCCCTTCGCTGCATGTGAAGCTCAGGGGTCTTCATTTCCCAAAGAAAGTGTTGCAGGCAGCAGAGTTGGGTAGAAATATTATAGGCAGTCAGACAGGGCTGGGCCCTCGAAGGAGGTAACACAGGAGACAACATATCCTACAGCTGTAAGAGGGATGAATGCTCCCGCTGTGGGCCAGACGTAAAGACCAGAGATTGAACAATGCTTACCTCCCTAAAGATGAGCATCTGGATTGACCGTCACCTTGAGAAAGCCAGGAAGAGTCACTAATCTAACTACTACTAGCTGGCTACTGGACCAAGTCCTGTTCTATATTCATGCCCACTTGCTTTCCCATTTAGTCCTGAACTTTATCAATTTTACCTGAGCTTGTAATGGTGCTCATAATCTCATTGGTTGACCATAGTTTTGTCCCACCTCATTCCTACTTAAGCAAGTGCCCATGTTTTCCACCTTCGACCTGTCTCACCCCAGTGTTTTTTATTTATTTATTTGTTTGTTTGTTTATTTGTTTATTTGTTTGCTTCTTGTGTTTGTTTGTTTCTTTATTTATTTATTTTGTGGCTGGCTCAGCCTTGCCCTGGTGGTGGGGCTGGCGCAGCATGTGGTGCTGGGGATCGAACCGCAGTCCCTGCAGCTGCCTGAGCTTTCCTAAGCAGGCGCTTTAGACCACTGAACCATCTTGCTGGCCCTCACCCCAGTGTTTTACACTATACAAGTCCTTGGAAGAGACAGCTTCCGGGTGACCACCTGCTTGGGGCTCCCTCCTGTCCCTCTCTCGGGCAGGAACTTTCTTTCCCCTAATAAATATATTCTGCTCTTAACCTCTGTTTGTTCCTAAAATTCATTCTTCAGTTTTAGAGAAGATCAGCTCATCCCAGGTACCTTTCAGGTTGGGAGTTTCAGTTTTTCCCCTCTATTAAGAGTATCCTAGGAGGTAAGACAGGAGCACACGTGGGTAACAAATATGCTGGACTGTTTCCACATCACGCTGGTTGTGCCAGAATTGATTGGGGTTTAACCCAGATGTGGTGACACATGCCACTAATCCCCACACTAGTGAGGCTAAGGCAGGAGGATCACAAGTGAGAGTCCAGCCTGGGCAACCTATGACATCAAGAGCCTGTTTAGTGAGACCCTGTCTCAAAAACACATACATACATACATACATACATACATACATACATACATACAGCTGGAGATGTAGTTCAGTGTGCAGGCGCTGGGTTTAATCCCCAGTACCAAAAAAAAAAAAAAAAAGGTAGATTTGGGGTCAGGTATGGTGAAAGACTCCTATAATCCCAGCTATTTGGGAGGCTGAAGCAAAAGGACTCAGTTCAAGGCCAGCCTGGTCAGTTTAGCAGGGGCTCTGTCTCAAAATAAAAATTGAAAGGGCTGAAGATGTGGCTCAGAGCGGAGCATTTGTGCCCCTGTGGGAACCCTGTCACTCCAGCTTCCTCAGTGCTCAGGCTGAGTCCTGCTCTCCCACCTCTCATGCCCATGGGGGCCAGGAAACCCTGCCCCCTGAGCAGCCGGCTCCAGACAACAGTGGGCTGGCAGGGGTTACCCAGGTGAAGGTGGCTGCATTGTTTCTTCTGGAGAGGTGGGCAGGGGAGAGAGCCGCTGTGGAGGGTGGTGCTGTAGCACTGGGGGACATCCACCCGCAGCCTTCAGTGGGGAGAACAGCGGAGGGGAGCTGGCTGACCTGAGCACAGGAGCGGGAAGCCTGTGGCACTGCTCTATGTGGCCACAGCTGGCCTGGCTCTCTAAATACTCGAGGCCCAGTGGCTGGGATGTGGTGACCACAGGTGACTGGGGCCACTGCCCTGCCTTCCTCCTCTCCTCATCAGGAAGTGGCACCTGGGTGACACCTGCTAGGTCTGAGGTGGGTCTGAATGGACTCTCTTCCTCTGCCAAACTCAGGCTTTGCCCAGCCCATGCAGCTGTCCTAGCTGGCCCTGGCCCCAGGGAGCAGTCTCCTCATTACCATCTCTACCTAGGCAGGGATCCCAGAGACTGGCTCCCGTTTTGGCAGGAATCCTTCTCTTCAAACATTTTTGTTGTTGTTATTGTCTCTCAATTTGTTTGTTTATTGTGAGACAGGGTCTGCTGTGCAGTTCAGGCTGGCCTGGCCACTCACTTTGTGGCCGAGGCTGGCCTTAAGCTCTGGGAGCTCTTCTTGCCTCAGCTTCCTGCATCCTGGGGTCACAGATGTGCCTAACCATGAATTTCTTCTCTCCCAAGTTTTATTTTATCTAGTGTTTCCTGGAAGTGGCTTTTTCCCCTCTCCAAATTGCCTTTGTTGGGGAAAAAATAAAAAAATAAAGTCAGTTGCTTTTCCCCTGAAGCCAGGAGCCCCAGGGCTAAAGTTCACCTCCCTCTTGCCGTTCCCCTGCAGCAAATTTGTTCGCGCTAAGTATACCTGCTAGTGGACTGCAGCCGCTGCAGGTCACTCCGGACGCCTGAGGCCCAAGGCCTGGAGGCAGAGGATGCATGTGTGGGCCACCGCCTCTGCGTATTATCTCTGTCCTTTGTGCTCACTAGTGAGGCTTGGGCTGTGCAGTCTGTCTGGGAGGACACTGCCAAGTGGTGTCCGAGGCCTCTGTGATTGACGGCACCTTTCCTGGTGCCCTTCAGTGCCACTCGCCTTCAGGGTTGGATTCCAGCTCTTCAGAGATTAGCAGGGACTTCAGTTCCTCAACGGAGAGGGCAAACAAAGGGACGTTCTGAAGATATTTTCCTGTACTAACCCGGTTTATGTCACTTTTCTTGGATAGGGTCTTGCTATGTAGTCCAGGCTGGCCTTGAGCAAGCCCTGATCCTCCTGCCTCAGCCTCCTGAGTGCAGGGGCTGCAGCATGGGCCACATGCCCCAATAGTCCTCTTTCCTCCTCATTCTGCAATAGCAGGTAAAGCAGTGACCCAGAAGTGCTTCTTTCCCCCTCACTCTGCGGGCAGCTCCGTGCCACTTTAGCTGGGCTGTGGCAACCAGCTCACTCCACATCAAGTGGCAGCGGTCCTCCGTCCCCACTGCAGAAGGGAAGGCCCCGTGTCGCCTCGGAGAACTGGAGACTGCGAGGCAAGGCTGTATGCATTATTGAAATCAGCTGGTAACCCAACGCCCAACAAGGACACAGCACCGTGCTGGAAGTTTCCAGCAGGGAAACATGAAGACGGGAGTGCAGGGGACTCCAGGGAGCACTGGCTAGCGACCCAAGCATAGAGAGCCAGGCCTAGGAGCGGGAGTTGACAATGGCACCGCCAGGGGACCGTGGTCAGGCCGCGCCCCGCCCCCGCTGCCTCTGCTGCTGCCGACTTCCTCCCTTTTCAACCTTTGTACCAAGTGTAGACAAAAGTCCCTTCCTCTGCTTCCCCTTAGCAGAGGTCAAATAAACACAAATGTAGGAGCAGTTTACTCTTCCCGTGCAGTGGTTCCTGCCTGTAATCCCAGCCTGCGGGAGGCTGAAGCAGGAGGATTGCAAATTGGAGTGAGACCCTGACTCCAAACGATTTTTTTTTTTTTTGGTACCAGGGATTGACCTTAGGACCTTGAGCTGCACTTACGCTGCTAAGCTATGCTAAGCTATCTCTCCAACCCCAAATACACATACACACACACACACACACACACACACACACACACGTAGTTTTTTTTTAAATAAAGGATAGAGGTTGCAACTCAGTACAAAGGCCTTGAGTTCAATCCCGAGAACCCTAGTACCAAAGGAGAGAGGCAAGGAAGCAGTGTTTACTGAATGCGAAAAGGGAATCACGAGGAGGCTGATAGATCAACAATGTAGTTGCCAAGGTATGCCTTCTTCTCCAGGGCTCAGAAACCCTGGTCCACTCCACATGCGGTCATGGGACACCTTCAACTTCTGTCACCCAAGACGACGCCAGTGGTCCTCTAAATCCCTGAGGATCCAAGCCAGGGCCTCTCTTCCCCGGCTCACCCGCTCAGTCCTCTCCCAGTCAGGTCCTTACCAGGGAAGCTGTCCCATATCTTCCACCTGCCACACCTCTCTGAGAAGATTGGGCAGAATCTTGGTGGCAGCGGCAGCTGCTGCTGCTGTCCTCAGTCCACGCCCAGATACACAAGGGACTGAGTACACAGGGATGACGTTCCCCGCAGGGAGCAGGCGCGAGTCCACCTCCCATCTCAATTCCTCCTGTGCCGCCCACCTCCTGCCTCCACTTTTTGTTCCTCTTCCCATTCGGAAATGATTTATCTTCCTATTTCCCATTATCTGTCTTTCATTGCACTCTTTATTTATACTTTGGATTTCTCGAATAAGAGACTCCAGGTGATTAGGCTGGTGCGTCTGAATTATTTCACTTAACATTATGGTCTCGAGGTGCATCCATTTCCTCCCAAGGACTTAAATCTATTCTTAGCAAATGGGCCTGGAAAAACTGATGACCCATATGAAGATAATTTCCAGAAAATTGGAGTTAGAGTTGTATCTCTACCATGTAGTAAGCTAAAATCAAAATGGACCAGAGATCTATTAAAACAACAACACTGGAAGACAAAATAGGTAATACTCTTAAGATATGGGCATAGGAAAGACTTTCTTCTCTTTTTTTCTTTTTCTTGCCTTTTTTTTGTATTTTAGGGAAGGGCCTACAGGGTGCTCAGGGTCTCACTATTAGATTGACTCATAGTGATCGCCTGTTTACAGCCTCCCAAGAGCTGGGATTACAGGCTCACCCCACCACACCAAGTCTCAACTGCTGTCTCAGCACACCCTGGGGGCAGGGCTGGCATGGCAGGTTGGGGATTGAACTCCCGGATTCCCCCACCCCTGCGCCTGCTTGCGGTGCTTTAATCTGCTGAGCTATTTGACCAGCTTTTCTTTCTTTCTTTCTTTCTTTCTTTCTTTCTTTCTTTCTTTCTAGATAGGGCTTCATTGTGCAGTTCAGACTGGCCTTACCCTCACTATGTAGCCCAGGCTGGCCTTAAAACTCAGAGATATTCCTGCCTCAGCTGTTGGGGTGCGGGGATTACAGGTGTGTGCCACCACTTTAGCCACAAAGGACTTTTTGAACAGGACCCCAGTTGCACTAGAAATGACATCAAGAATCAGCAGACAGGGCCAGCGAGATGGTTCAGTGGTCTAAAGTGCCTGCTAAGGAAAGCTTAGGCAATCACAGGGACTGCAGTTAGATCCCCAGCACCATATGCTGTGCCAGCCCCACCCCCAGGGCAGGCTGAGCTGGCCATAATACCAAAAACAAACAAACAAAAAAAGAATCAGCAGACAGGATCACATCCTGCAGAATGTTTGAATGCACAAACTGTTGAAGGCGTAGACTGGACGGAGCAGGTGGAGCATAGCTCGGGGTGGAGCGCTGGCCTTGCCTGGACTCTACAGATCCCTTTTTGACTTGTAGAAAGTCACAGAGCCATTGCCCAGCTGGGCCCAACTGCTCTGGACACACAGGGCTGTTTCCTTCCTGCTGCCTCTGTCTCTCAGGAGCACCTGCATCACCCTGAGTCCCTTCTAGGAGTTGAAGATCCTTCGCTTTGTCCTCTCAGGGCAATTGCAGGGACTGCAGTTCAATCCCCAACACCATATGCTGTGCCAGTCCCACCCCCAGGGCAGGCTGAGCTGGCCATAATATCTGAGCACATGCTGTCTCTAAAGGGTCTCGAAGCCAGGCATGGTGGCACATTCCTGTAATCCCAGCACGTGGGAGGCTGAGGCAGGAGGATTGATGCGAGTTCGAGACCAGCCTGGGCTACAAAAGTGAGCTCAAGGCCAGCCTGAACTGCATAGCAAGACTCTGTCTCAAAAAGGCAAAAAGTAAAAATAAAAATAAAGGGTCTCGAGCCACCGAGAAACCAAGAGGCCACAGAACAACCAGAAGAAGTTACAGAATTTTCAGAAATCTGCCCAAACCTCTTCTCCTTAAAGACCACAAGCAATGGTGGCCCTCCTTGTACCCCCAGCCTACTAGCTGAATGCTAAGTGTGCAGTAGGTAGAGAAGTTTGTTGACTTCCCTGAGTTCATTAAAACAAGGGGAACCGAGAGAGACCAATCTCGGAAGCCACAAGAGGCCCAGTCTTTCAAGGACAGGATGGTCAGCAGTGCCAGACAGTACCCAAGGATGAGGAAAAGTGGCTCTGCTGGATGGGTGAGCAGGAAGCCAGTGGCACACTTTGGGCAGGTAAAAGCGGGCTAAATGAATGGCTGGCTGATGATGGGAGGGAGGAAGCCACTGCAGACTATTATTTGGGGTGCTTGGCCGTGGTGGAGGAGGCAGAGGCTGGGAACTGGAGTGGACTTGGGTTAGGGAAATTGCCTTGGTTTTCTCAGCTAGCGTTACTGTTTTTTCTTGTGTTTTCCTGGGAGATTCTCAGCTTAAGGGGAAGGAAAGGCTGGGCTGGCCAGGCTGGAAAGACAGCTGGACGAATGCTGTGTGGGGTGGGGTGGGGTCAAAGTGTGTAGGACCAGGCTCTGGTACATGGAGCAGAAGGCACCCTCCTGCCTCTGCTGCCATGGGGGGAGCTGGTGCTGGATGAGTCTGAGGCAAAGGACAGGTGCAGAAGTGGAGGGAGTTCAGCTGAGCAGCCAGGTCCTCCAGGATCTAGAACTGGGTGATTGGGGAAGAGGGCGGCTGCTGGACCTTGAAGACAGTTCTGAAAGATGGTAATAGATGAGGGGAGCAGGGCAGCCGGGCATGGTGGTGGTCACCTCTAATCCTGGCACTCTGGGGGCAGAGCAGGAGGACCACAAGCTTGAGCCCAGCTTTGGCAATTTAGCAACCTAGCAAGATCTATCTGCAAAAAGGGTTTTTAGCCTCTCTCTCTCTCTCTCTCTCTCTCTCTCTCTCTCTCTCTCTCTGGTACAAGGTCTCACTACTCAGCTCAGACTCCATAATGATCCTCCTACTTTAAGCCTTGCCTGAGCTGGGATTACAGGCATGTGCCACCATGCCTGGTCTCGGCATGCCAGGATCAAACCCTGGTCCCTGCACTTACCTAAGCAGGCACTTAGTCCACTGAGCTATCTCACTGGCCCCAAAAAAGGGTTTCTTAAAAGGGGACATCAAGGACTACAGATGATCATCCTGGGTTGGCAAGAGGCCACAGACTTGTGGAAGCACCACTGTGCAAGGCTGGGGGACTTCCAGCAAGGCTCCTTGTGGCATGGGACAGGGATAAGGAGTTTGAATCCTTTTTCTGAGCCAAGGATGAGGAGAAGGGTCTCGCCATGTGCCTACTCTACCCTTGAGCCTCCGACCCTCCTGGCTCAGCCTCCTTCTAGCTGGGAGCACAGGCAGGTGCCAGCTCACTGGCCTTTCCTTTAGACCTTAGACGTTCCCCAAAGATATGGGGGTTTGGTCCCCAGTCCAAGGTGCTACAGGGAAGCAGTGAAACTTTCAGGAAGCTGGGTGTCCTAAAGAAGTTAGGTGGGCGGTTGGAGGTGTCCCCTGGATGGGGACTTTAGGGCCTCGGCTGCTTCCTGTCTTGGTCTTCACTTCCTGGCTGCCCTGAGATGAGTAGCCGCTCTGCTCTGTGCTCCCACCATGAGGGAATCCCGGCCTGACCTCTGAGGCCAGGATCCTCTTGAGTGGAGCCTCTCCTTTATTTGCCACAGCTGGGCACAGCTGCCTCCCATGCTTCTGTTCAGGGACCTCCAGAGCCTGAGCGGTGTTACAGCAGTCAGGAGGGAGGTTCCAGCAGGAGACGGAAGCACACGAGTGAGGAAAGGGTAAACCGAGGCAGGGAAGGCCTAGGAACAGCTTATTGGAGGAGGTTATGTGTGAGAATCATGCATTTGTGTCCTTGGGAGACATCGGAAGGCATGGTTCCAATCAGAAAAAGTCCCACAGAGCAGAGAACTCCTGAAAGAAGCCAGAGCATAGTTCGCCTGAGGAAGCAATTAGCTCACTGCTTCATTTTCAAAGGCAAAATAAAATAAAATAGAACTTGGGAAACCACTTGTGGTTTTGACAATAATGGGGTTATGAAAGTATTTTGGGCTGGACGCAATGTCACACAGCTGTGATCCCAGTACTTGTGAGGGATCATTGTGAGTTCAAGGGCAGCTTGGGCTATGTGACCAGATGGTCTCAACACCAAAAATTGCTGGGAAATAGAATGGCAAGCCCTGGATTTTTTGAGTTCCTGTGGACTGGACAGTGGGCTTGTGCATTCGTCCATGGGGCGGGGCTGCAGAGTGGGAAGTTGGGGGGCAGCGCTTGCGTTTGCTGGGATGCATCGGTTAGGATAGGGCTGCTTCAGGAGTGGCTGGGCACGAGCAGGGATGTCCACGGAACACGCTTAGGATGGCGGCTGACGTGTAGTAGGATTCAACACGTGTTGAATGGTCAGGGACAGCGATGACCTTAAAAGCAGACAGGTGAAAGACCCTGCTCCGCTTCTGCAGGGCCCAGCAGGACCTGCTGGCTGAGCAGATCAGCACAACAGAGCGAACTACAAATCGGCTTCACGCTGAGTGGATCGCAAGATGTCAGGGCAAAACTGAAAAACACAGTCGTAGAGCAAAGCAAAGGAACAGCTGGGCATGGTGGCACCCACCTGTGATCCCAGCCCACTAGGAGGCTGAGGCGCACACGGATAGCAGGCTGGAGCCCAGCCTGGGCCACTCAGTGACTTAGCAAGACCCTGTCTCAAAGACTCAAAAAAGACTGGGGTGCAGTGCAGGGCAAAGGCCCAGGATTCAGTCCCCAGGACTGGGGAGAAACAGAAAGTACAGCGCAGGGCTTTTCCTTATTCTTCCTTTTCCAGCCAGGGGCTGGCAAGACAGAAAGCAGGCCTGTCCCTCTCTTTGTAGCTCCCCCCAGCTCCCCAGGTGATCTGTGGGGTGCTTGCACCCTGGGCTGCAGGTTGTAACTGGCAGCTCTGGCTTCTCTCTCACCCATCGGGCGAGATTTTCCTTGGCACTAATAAGGCTCTCTTTTCACTTTCGCAACAGAAGTCAGGAGAGAGGAGGAGGAGGACCGAGGAAGGACACCCTGCAGGGATTTCCCCTGTTGTTCCTCGTACAGCTTCTGTCCTTTTCTTCTAATTGAATGTTTCCAGGCCCACTTCAAGGGATTTGGAACTTTAGAGAAAGTCCTTGTCTCTTCCCCACCGCTCCCACCTGTAGCTCCTCAGGGGTTTTCTCCTCTCTTAAGTTTTCAGCTTGAATGCAGTGTTCTCATAGAAACCACATCCCCTTTTTTTCCTGCCTTAATCCTAGAGCGCTGGGAGGCTGAGGCAGGGGGATTGCAAGCTGGAGCCCAACCTGGACAATTTAGCAACTCAGTGAGACCTTGTCTCAAAAATAAAAAAATAAAGCTGGGTGTTATGGCTCATGCCTGTAATCACAGCACTTGGGAGGCTGAGGCAGGAGGATCGCTGTGAGTTCAAGACCAGCCTGGGCTACAAAAGTGAGCTCAAGGCCAGCCTGAACTGCCTAGCGAGACCCTGTCTCAAAAAGACAATAAATAAATAAATAAAACAGGACTAGTGATGTGGTTTAGTGAGAAGGGCCTAAGTAAAATCCCCACTACTGAAAAAAGAAAAAGATTAAGTGAGTGCTTTCTTAGACTACACATGGGCCTGGGTTTGATCCCTAAACCTGCAAAAACAAAAACAAAGACAAAACGAAAACAAAACAAAAAACCAGCAACAAAAACAGAAACAAAAACAAAACTCAAACCAGACTACCCAATGTGGGTTAAAAACAAAAACAAAACCTTTAACACTCAATAAGAGCAAAAGTACAGGAGAGAGGATTTATTCATAAAGCCAAGAATTTCATACAGTAAAAGGATAAAGCCAGGGAAACAGCTCAGCAGCATAAATATCTGCCTGGCAAGCACAAGGTCTTGAGTTCAATCCCCAGTATGAAAAACAAAACAAACAAAAGGATACTTTCCTCCCTTTTGAAAAGGAATAGTAGATAGCAATAATTATGCATATTTTTTTTAAAAAAATCTATTTGGTTATACTCATTGCCCTGGCGATCTCAAGTTGATTTTCTTGGTGTATGTTTACTGGACTGTGAAAGATCAATGGACCTTCTGTTAGCCCCTTTCTTGACACCAGAACAAAATCCCAGACACCTACAACTCAGAGGAGAGATCTGTCTGGCTTATAGTTGCAGGAGTCTCAGGTCACGGTCAGCTGGCTCCAGAGTAGGTGCAGCATGGAAGGGCAGGGGGGCCTGGCAGAGGATGAGGTGCTCCACCCTGGCAGCCAGAGAGCAGGGAGAGAGGCCAGACCCAGGGAGAAGAGTGTACTCTTCCAGCTCATGCCCCAGAGGCCCACCTTCTACCACCCACCACCTCAGCACACTCCACCATGAAGTCATGGATGGATGAGTCCACTAATGAGTAGAGTGTGCCATGGGCCCATGGCCTTCCACACATGCAAGGCTTCTGGGACATTCTGGACCTAAGCCAGAGCAGACCTACTCACTAAACTACTTTTGCTCGAGCTGAGTAGGCTCTCCAGCAGCTCAGAAAGCAATTCTAAAGCAAATAATAGAAAAGTAATAGTCACTGGGAAGCACTTTTTCTGAAGGTAGGGTCTCACTATGTAGTTCAGGCTGGCTTTGAACTAATAGCAATTCTTCTGCCTCAGCCTCCCCAGTGCTGGGATTACAGGTGTGCACTACCACACCCAGCCAGGAGTCAGTCATGTTGCAGTTCCAGAATTTCTTACTTTTTAAAACTGCTTTTTTAAAGCAAAGAAAGATCACCCTGAATTTGAGGACAGCCTGAACTATGTAGTGAGACCCTGTCTCAAAAAAAAAAAAAAAAAAAAAAAAAAAGAAAGAAAAGAAAAGATATGGGGCTGGGGATTTGGCTCAGTGGTAGAATGCTTGCCTAGCAAGCTGGAAGCCCTGGGTTGGTCCTCGGCACCAGAAAAAGAATAAAATCTCCTGTAAAAAACAGTTCAACTGAAAAGAGAAGATATAAGTTTTTTTCAACTTCTCAGGCAACTCTGTCATTTGTACTGGGAATCTTAAAATAACACGGTCGTTGGCAGAAGAGCATGTCTCCTGGTTCTCTATACTCACCTCTAAAATGGTCCTGAGTTCTGCAAAGCCGTTTAAACACACAGGGGCCAGACACAGGGTTGGTGAAACCACCTGGAGACATTTGCTGCCTGCTGCAATTCAGTCCCAACCCTCTATTTCCAATCAATACCTGCCCTAGGCCCTGTACTGCATGCCCCAGAATGACCTTCATGTGCTGGCCTGTGACGCATCCACACAATAACCGCTTATTGGGTCTCTATACAGTGGGTGGGTCACACATGCAAGTAAATTTTTTTTTTTTTTTTTGTACCAGCAAGCACTGTAGCACTAAACTACATCCCGAGCCATGTTCTGGTTTTAAAAAGCACCTATCTTAACCCATGTATGTGCGCATGCACATTGGGATCCCAGCAGCTTGGAAGGCTAAGGAAGTAGCATGGCAAGCCAGAGTCCAACCTGGACAACTTCATCTTATATCGAGACCCTGTCTCAAAATAAAACTTTTTTTTTTTTTTTTTGGTGCGGGGTGTGGTGGCGCATGCCTGTGATCCCAGCACTGGGGAGGCTGAGGCAGGAAAGATCACTATGCGTTTGAGACCAGCTTGCCCTGCATAGTGAGTTCAAGGCCAGCTTGACTGGCAGAGCGAGACCCTGTCTCAAAAAACAGAACAAAGTTTTTAAAAGGGCTGGAGATGTAGCTCAGTGAAAAGGTCCTGGGTTTGGTCCCCGGTATGGGAGGTGGGAGGGCAGGAGAGGGAGGTACCATTACTTCTCTACTTTAGATTTGAAAAGGGCCGCACCGAGAGGTAGTAACTTGCTCAGGGTCACACAGCCCGGACCGCCGACGTAGTGCGTTGAACGCGGGGTGTTTCAGTGATCCCAGGTTCGGTCCCAGAGGAGGAGGACGCAGGGTAGAGCCGAGGACCTGTCTGGACGGAGGTTACCCCGTGGAACCGCGAGCGCTCCCTCCGCCGTCCCTGCGAGGCTCACAGCAGCCTCAAAAGCGGGAGCGAGCGACACGCCCACAACTTTCCTCAGGGACCCCCTCGGCCCCGCCTCCGCCGCGTCTGGGACACTCGGGCACTACAGCTCCCGGCGTGCCTTGCGGCGCGAGGCCCCGCCCCCGCCCAACCCCCGCCCCGCCCCGCCCCCTCCCGCCGGGTCAGCTCCACAGAGTAACCCGGTGGCCGCGGCAGACGGAAGCGGAGCGCGATCCCGGGCGGCGGCCGCAGGATGGGGGACTCCAAAGTAAAAGTGGCGGTGCGGGTCCGGCCCATGAACCGAAGAGGTGAGAGCGCGGCCGCCGCGCCGTCGAGGGGGTGGCGGCAGGTGTCCGGCGCGCGTCGCCCGCGCGCTGAGGGTCCGGCCCCGCCTGTTGGGTTCGCGACGGCCGGGACCCCGGAACGCCGCGCGCGCCTCCCCGCTGACGTGCGACGCCCCCTCCTTGTCCTCGCGTCCCGGGGCGCCGCGGGCCCCTTCCCCGGCCTGCCGCTCCTTCCGCCCGCGCCCCGCGCCCTCTGCCTTGCGACCCCGGCCCGCGCCTTGTCCCCGCAGGCTGTCACTGCGCGTCCGGTCCGGAGCCGCGCCCCGCGCAAGACCAAGTCCTGCCGCACTCCGGTGGCCGGAGCCCGGCCCTGCCCTCGGCTCGCCTTTCCACTTTATATTAACTTTCAACTGCGTAGCCCTGAGGGGCTGGGGTTCCTGCACTGTGATTGGCGTTGGGTGAAAGCCATGTCATTTTATTTGCAGTTTTTGGACTGTTGAGAAGTTTTTGCTTTTGCTCGAAGTCATATTCGTCATCTCAACAGTAAATACCTTAGGTGCCAAGATTCTTGTGAAATTGTATCTCTCAGACATTCTCTGAAGTCTGCGGGGAGGACAGAGAAAACATAAACTGAGACCTCTTAAGTCATCTTTCTGCAGCCCGATAGAGTGAAGTCCAAGTCAGGAGTTTAAGTCTCGCCTTCGATACTTCACAGAGGCGTGGCTGAGCAGGTTTCATTAAATGAGATAATAGGTTTGGAAATGGGGTCTGATTATTGGGCTCTTGAGTTCGCTGTTACAGTCCCAGGAGACAGCGTTGAACGGGGAAAGACCGTAGACTAATTCGAACCGTTTTAAGTACCTGAATCATTTGTAAACTGTTCCAAATCACCTTTGTTCCAAATCAAGCATTTCCTTTTATGTAGGTTGACTTACAGGTTGTCTTTCTTTTCACGTATATATTGGAATTTACAGATCAAGGAGTTGCCCTAGGCTTAGTCTGTCCTATTGGCAGTCAGTTTCTGTCTTTACTCTGGGGCTTGGTTTGCCCACCTGTCGCTCCCTGGGCTGCTTGAAGCTTTGAGGTTTTTCTCTAAGGTCCAGGCTCTGAAAAAATGAAATAACTTCGGTTAAAGTGAGACAGTTTTCAGAAGCCTCAAATTTTTAAATATTCGGGCATCATTAAGTTCACTTCAAGTTAATCATAATCGTTCATGATTAAAAAAAATAACAACCCAGGCCAAATGAAACGCAGTTTATCTGATTCCGAAAGATGGATTCAGCACATTCTTAAAAGTTCCTTCACACAGAAAAGCTTGGAAATGTCAATGCTAAAAGGAGGCTGCCAGTCAACCACAGAAAGGACTTAGGTATTTAGAGCAGAGCCCCTCCCTGTTTCCCTCCATGTTTCCTATGGTTGAAGTGTTTGGTGGGTATTATTGCCATCTTAACCCTCCACCTTTGTAGTGGACTGAACCCAGGGCCTTGTACATCCGCAGTTGGTGCTTTACCACTGAGCCTCAGATCTAGCCTTTTTTATTTTTCGTTTTGAGGTAGGCTTTTCTTAAATTGCCGAGGCTGACCTTTGAGCTCTTGTCCTCCTGCCTTAGCCTGTCTAGTACATAAGATCACAGGTGCACCATGAACACGTGTGCACCAGGCTTCCTGCTCCTCATTATTTTTAAATGGGCATTGATAAGATTGTGATAGTGGCTGATGTTGGAGTTTCAAGGCATACACAGATAATAATTTCAGCAGTGCAGTGAAAGCTGTTCCTTGGGCTGAAGCACCTTTATTATGTCTTCAGTCTTCTTGAGACATGGTTTTGCTATGCAATTGAGACTGGTCTTGAACTCACTTTGTAGCCCAGGCGGTCCCTGAACTCTAGAACATCTTTCTTCCTCGGCCTCCCAAGTACTGGGATTGCAGGTCTGCACCACCATGCCTTAGTTGAACTCACATTTGTGCATAGGTTCTATTATCCTGTAAGTAGAAGTGCATTATTTGTGGTAAACAGTTTCCTCAATTCTTTTAGTGGCTTTTCATAACCCTCACTTATATTTCTTGATGTGCACATGGACTTCTCTTTTCATTGATCACCACAGATACTTAAACTGCATGAACTAGTAGTTCACATAAATCTATGGTGTTATGGAATACAGTGGAATGTAGTGCAATCTTAGGGTCAGTGATTTTTATGGTACCTACCATTTATTTAAAAAGGCCAAAACAAAACCATAGGCCTTTGCAGCAATTTTGAAAAGAAGCCTATTACTTTGAAGAGTTATTACTTCTGAGAAAATTAATATATTATGTAATAACATATAATTATGACAAATCAATTTTATACCTACTTGTTTCTGTCAGAGCAAATAAGTGCAGAAGGTAGCCTGATTAATCACACATGAAGACCAGTTGCGCTTGACACATAGGTAAGATGTAGTTTTGTGGGGACTCTCCTATTTTGAGTTATATTAGACATCTTTTTAAAAGAACCTGAAGATTTTCAGAACCTTTGGTGTATCAAGGTCTGGCTAGTTTACTTATTTATTTTTTTAACTTTGGAGCTCCGGCTGGCCTCCACTTGCAGCGATCTTCCTGCCTCCCCCATCCAATGCTGACAGGTGTGCATTGCCACACCCCACCTGGTTATGTATTCTGAATGTTTTGGTACTGGGAATTGAACTCATGCCCTTGTGTTTGCCAGGAGGGCGATGTGCCACTGAGCCACATCCCCAGCCTTTATTTTGAGCCTTGAAATGGTTGGTTTTTATTTAACATTTGTTATGGAAGTGTTTCAGTTTTTCTGCTGAACTGTAGATTTGGGAAACTTAGTTACTTGAGTGCTAAGGTTAGGCCAGACTTCAGTAATAGAAAGAGTTGTAAGGGCTTGTTTGTCAAGAATATCTTTCTATTTATGCATTGTAGCCCACTAACAAAACAATAAATATAAAGGAAAACAGTCTCCCATGCCCTTGGATCCTAACAAGTTTTCTTATTTCCATTCTCATTTGTGCTCCCATGCATATGTAATTTTACATAGTTTTAACATTGCAGGTTTCATTAATTTTCTTTTTCTGAAAGATGAGGTTAAAGGGGCAGAGGCATATTTCTTGTCATAGACCTTAAAGTTCTATTTGTAGACGTCATTGTTAGTGTTGTCCTTTGGTCTGTACAACTCAGCAGACTCTTGTCTGTGTCCACGTTGTATGCAGAATACCTGTTCAGTGCTATTAAGCAATCTAATCATTAAAAGAGCTGAAAGTTTTATGAGCATAATCGACATTATTAGTTGGATCAGCAACATAATCCTTTTCAGGAATTTGACATTTTATAACTTTCAGTGGTTTAAAAATATTTAATAAGCAAGTGAACATTTACTGAGTGTCTGCCAGGTTTCTAGCCGTATATAGATGGCTTCAGATTTTCAATCAAGAGGCTGCCCCTGTTTTAATATACATAAGATTGTCAAAATAAATAAGCTATAATAAAACATGTTTGGAAAATACCTTTGCCTAAGGGAGAGAACAGAAAATTATACTAGAAATTGAGTGTGAAAGAGAGCCAGCCAAATAGCTCAGCAGATTAAAGCACCTGTAAGCAGGTACAAGGGCCAGGGGTTCCAGAGTTCAATCCCTAGGCCTGCTGTGCTGATGTTGCCCCTGGGGCAAGCTGAGACTACTACTGAGACTAGGGGTGGTGGCATGTGCCTGTAATCCTAGCTCTTGGGAGGCTGTAAACAGGTGGATCACTACGAGTCCAATCTAGTAATAAGACCCTGAACAGCCTGTAGACCCTTCCCTAAAATACAAAAAAAAGAAAAAAAAATTGAGTGAGAGAGAAAAACTGAAATGGATTATTTCAGGTGTTAGGATCACAGGCAATAGCACGCTGATTTTAGCAGGTACTACTGAAGAGTTTACTTTGCGTTTTGAGATTCTTGGTGCAGTGAAAGACACAATGTATGTACTCATGTCAAATAGAGTAAGTGCTTTGGTAAATCATAGACTGGTATCTCAGTGGAAGAATTATGATGCAGCCATTTAAAGTAAGAACCAAGGGCCGGCGAGATGGTTCAGTGCTCTAAAGCGCCTGCTTAGGAAAGCTCAGGCAACTGCAGGGACTGCGGTTCGATCCCCAGCACCACATGCTGCGCCAGCCCCACCACCAGGGCAGGCTGAGCCAGCCACAAAATAAGTGAATAAAGAAACAAACAAACACAACAAGCAAACAAATAAATAAAAAATAAAATAAAGTAAGAACCAAAACTGTAACAAAAGGGAAAGCATTTTTTTTCAAAGGAGCACTTTGTTTTAACTTGTGTGGAAGACCTTTCTATGTCATTGGGAAAAGCAGAATGAAATTGTATGTGTAACTGTAACTGAATCTAGTAAGTCAAAACTAGAAAGAATCCTGAAAAAATGAAGTTGTTGTTCAGAGGGTTTTGTTACAAGCCTGCTTAGATATATTATCATATTTAATTTCTTAAACTATGCTTTAGGGTTGAGAATACAGCTCAGTGGTAGTGCTCTTGCCTTGTATGCCCAAGGCCTTGGGTTCTGTCTCCAGCACGGCAAGAGAAAAAGGTATGCTTTAGGGCCCATGCTCACAAAGATGCGGCTGTCCTGTGCAGAGATACAATGGACAGCTGGTGGTTACATTCGAGGTGAGTGACCGGGAAGTATAGAAATTGTGAGCCAGAAAGGGAACACTGATTAGGGAGGACTCCAGTGAGGAAGGATGTCTGGACAAAAGGCTTCCAGGGAAGTGTGATTTGAGCAGGCTTGTGGTGAGCCTGGAGGAGGCTGAGTGGCCTGGGAGCAGAGCATGGGGCAGGATGGAGCGCAGTGTGTTTAGGCGGCAAAGGCCAGGTTCACCTGGCTGGAGGGAGGGTTACACACGGTTGCCTGGAGAAGGACAGGCTGGGAAAACTGCAGGAAGTCTAGGATATTCACTAGGCCAGAAGTGTGGCTTTAGGTGGCTGGCTGGTCCATGCAGTTTGTTTAGCTTTTTAGAAATTTGTGTAGACACTTGCATGAAAAATTACCACATTTGACTCCTGCCATAGCAGGGCTGTACTTAAAAAAGCACATGAGAAAAATGAAGTTGTATGAAAGAGTTAAAGAAGGCCCTTAATCAAAAGGTCTAGGTAATGGCACATGTTTGTAATCCCAGCATTGATTTGGGAGGCTGAAGTGGGAGGATCACTGTGAGTCAATTCAAGGTGCCTGGGCTACATAGTGAGATCCTGTTACAAAACAAACAAAGGAACAAAACAAAACAAAGTGAGAGCAGACTTGGGACCCTGCTGAGGAAGAAGTGAGGAAAAAGGCTGCCCCTAGGCAGTGAAGGGGCAGGAAGGCATTTTTCACCCTGAGGCCATCACAGGTTCTTCAGCATTTTTGGAGATCACGGAGATACGCAGAGCTGAGGCTGATTGGATGGAAATTTTTGAGCGCTTGCCGAAACAGAGGATACTTGTTTTACTAGTGTCTGCTGTGTATGCTAATGGCGGATGAGGCACACATCCATTGTGACATTGTTTCTGCTGTCATCATGTCAGTGACTGAAATTTGGAGTTGTGTGTTTACAGCCAGAGGCTTTCTGGGGAGGTACATCTTTATAAGACACAATTTATTGAAATTGTTTTTAACCTGTACCTGCTCACTTCTGTGCAATCATGACTAATGCCTGACTTTTCCACTTCTTAGGCTCTGAAATGGAAGAAACCACTGACAAACTATTACTGAGGGAGATGAATCGAGTTGTGGGTTCAAATGGGAATGGGTTTACTGATATCTGTGCCTGCTGATTGCTTCCCCTTCTATGGAACCAAGCGGGTTCTTTTAAAATACTTGGCAATGATGAGTAGCAAGCTCTTTACAGAAGTGTACAAATGGGTCCATGGAACACAGATCATGGCATAATAATGCCAGCTTTCCCTCTGCGAAGCACCAGAGAGCATCAGCCCACCCACAAAGTAGTGTTGACTGAAAAGAAAATGTGAACTACCCTCTTCCTTCTCCTCCTTTTTCTTTTTGTCTTTCTCTTCCTCCTCGTTTTTCTTTTTCCATGCTTGGAATCAAACTCGGGGAGTAGATGATTCTAGGCCCTCCCGTATGCTAGGCAAGTGTCCTACTACTCATCCGATCCCCTACAGATACTTCTGTGGAGACCTTACTTTCTTTTTTTCTGGCAGTTAAACTCAAGGCCTCTCACACTAAGCATACTCTCTACCACTGAGCTACCTACCCCAGCACCAAGAGCATTCTGTTTGTGAGTTAGAGGTCAGTGCTTTTTATATTTTACCTTATCTCATTCCTCAAACCACACTTTGAAAGGTAGTTGTAGAATTTCTGTTTATTTCAATCTCATGTGGTTAATTAACATTCCTAAGATTACGTAATCAGTATTTTGGAGCCTGCCATCAAAGCCTGTGTTTTTACTACTGTATTGCTCCCTTGATGATTTTTCAGGGGATCTGGCGGTCGTGAGAGGTGCAGAATGCTCTAAAAGAGCAAGTCCCAATCTTTGACTGGAGGAGCTGGTAGTCACAAGAGGTATACATTGTAAGAACGTAGGTGTGCAGTTCTGTGCATTATGGATTAGAGAAATGTGGCTAGGATTTGAGAAGGGCACGGGAGGCAGCATGAACAGTTTCCTGCCTCCAGGTCCCATGGGGTGACTGGCATGATTGCCAACATTGAAAGCGTTGTAGTGGGTTTGGGCTGCGTCAGAGGAACATTGAACTTGCTGAATCTGCTGCGGAGGCTCTGATTTATGTGACTCTGACTCTGAATGCTGAGTCACTGAGATGAGAAGTACGGGACAGGTAGTGTTAGGGTAGAGACACCGGAAATGATGTGTCTTGGATAGTCTTTAGTGCCTGGGCCGTGTAGCACGGCTTTAGCCATGGCCAAGATACAGTGTGTTCCTCGGGGAAACTCAGGAGGTGGATCCAGAAGCTTTTCTGTATATGAATCTGAAACTGAGGGACTGGACATACATGGGATTTGCGAGCCACTGCTGTAGAAGAAGATAGAATTTCACAGTAGGGCACATATGAGGAAGTGAGGGGCCAGGAAAGAGGGGCACACTTGGGAAAATCGGGTGAAAGTAATGTGGCGGAGAGCAAGGGGGCCAGATGTGTCAGTGAAGGAGCGCTTAGCACACGGGTGTCACAGGAGTCACAACGTGGAATTGTGTCTGGTAGACTTGGCTTCACTGCGTTTGATGGCAGCTTTCAGAATAATCTCATGTGAGTGAGTGAATCAGGCAGGGCATAGGCAGTGGGCTGGTGAGTATGTCTGCTTGTGTGGAGAATGAATCTCCATGAATGTTCCTGCAGGAAACTTTACTTGGAAGGCAGGGGTGGGGAGTGGTTTCTAGAGTTGTAGATAGCTAGCACTAGGTCTTTTTAATTTTTTTTTTAATTTATTTATTTATTTTGTTTGCTTGTTGTGTTTGTTTGTTTCTTTATTTATTCATTTTGTGGCTGGCTCAGCCTGCCCTGGTGGTGGCGCTGGCGCAGCATGTGGTGCCGGGGATCGAACTGCAGTCCCCGCAGTTGCCTGAGCCCTCCTAAGCAGGCGCTTTAGACCACTGAACCATCTCGCCAGCCCTGTCTTTTTAATTTTTAATCTCCTTTCATCTCCCCTCCTCTCCCCTCCCCCCTTCTTTTTCTGTAGTACCAGGGATCATCTCAGCACCTCGTGCTTGCTGGCAGATGCTTATGCTGCTGAGCTATCTTCCTGGTCCAAATTTTTAACTTACTTTCTTTCTTTCTCTTCTTCTCCTTCTCCTTCTCCTTCCTCTTTCTCTTGTTCCTCTTCTCTTTTTCCTCTTCTTCCCCTTCTTCCCCCCTTCCCTTCTTCTTCTTTTTTCTTTCTTCTTGAGACAGGGTCTCACTATGCAGTTCAGGCTGGACTTGCACTCACTTTTGTAGCCCAGGCTGCTCTCGAACTTGCACCGATCCTCTTGCCTCAGCCTCCCAAGTGCTGGGATTGCAGGTGTGCATCACCATGCCTGGCTTGAAATTTTTAATTTTCTGATTATTTTATTTCTTTAAGTCTGAGAAGATGTCTGCTTTGTTATGCACAGATCAGCAGAGCAACAGTTTCGAATACAGGAGGCAGAGAATAATTGAGCAGGGAAAGCTTTGAACTGCTTCATTTTCTTTCTTTCTTTTTTTTTTTTTTTTTTTTT
>PVKN010001814.1:0-11307 GCA_004027915.1 Capromys pilorides | reverse complement strand
AAACCCCTGGCCCTTGTGCCTGCTTGCAGGTGCTTTAATCCACTGAGCTATTTGGCTGGCACTCACTTCATTTTCCTGATGAGGCAGGATGTGAGATAATTGAAAGCAAGCAGAATTAGGTGAGCCAGGAGCTTCAGAGTAGTTGGTGTACAGGCATGTGCTTGAAGGACTCTATGAACATGTGTCAGTTGAGGGTATCAGAGTCATTCTAAGCTTTTTTCTCTCTTTTTTTTTTTGTTTCTTCTTTTCCCTGCAGGTGGGGTTTTGATGTGTTGGCCAGACTGGCCCCACACTCCTGGATTCCTGCCTTAACTTTGTGGGTAGCTAGGGCTATAGGTGTGGCCCACTGTGCCCAGCACTTCTTTTATTAAATACAGCTCACAAAAATCAAAATAGTACATCCAGTGGCTGTTGCTGTACTCAGAGTTGTGCAGCTGTTACCACTGTGTTATTCAGAACATTTTCAGCACCTCAGGGAGAGCCGTACACCTTTGGCAGCCGTGCTCCATCCTCCTTCCCTGAGCCCGTAGCATCCACTAACCTGCTAGGGGCTGAGAATTTCATAGAAACGGAATTGTACGACCTGTAGATTTTTGTATCTGGCTTCTTTCACTTGGCTAAGACATTCAGGGTTTAATCAGGAGCATGAATCAGTGCTTTGCTCTTTTTATGTCTGAATTACATAATACTCCATTAATGGATATGCCACATTTTGTTAATCCATTCACCAGTTGTTGGGCGTTTGTCTTATTCTAGCTTTTGGCTATAGTGGATAATGCTGCTGTGAACATTGTGTGCAGTTTTTTTCTAGACATTTGCATTTGCAAAACTAATGAATGCAAGTGTCTAGAAAAAAATAGGCAAAACTTGCCTGTTTCCTCGCCCTGTGAGGTTGATTAGTTTTGTGAATTTGCATTCATTTTTCTTGGCTGTACATATAGCGAGAAGTAGAATTGCTTGGTCAGCATACTTCTAAGTCTAGGAACTGCCAAACTGTCTTCCACAGTGATTTCTTCATTTGCATTCTTACTAGCAATGTCTGAAGGTTCCAGTTTCTCTCAATCATTGGTCCCACTTATTGCTGCCCACACCACTATTTTTGGTTCTACAGATTGGACCCAGGGCCACTGACTGAGCCATACCTCCAGTACCCCCCTTTTGTTTATTGCCAGCCTAGTGGGTATGAAGTGGCACTTCTCTGATGGGAAATAATGTCCAACATTTACTATTGAGTTGTAAATATGTATATATTTTTCTCAGCACTGGAAATTGAACCCAGGGCCATGACACTGAGCTACATCCCCAGTTCTTAATTTTTTTTGAGATGGTGTCTTGACAAGTTGTCCAGGCTGGGCTCCTACTTGCGATTCTCTTCCCTCAGCTTCCCAGAGTGGTGAGATTACAGGTATGCACCACTGTGCCTGGCTCTGGAGGTTCTTTTTTTTTTTTTTTTTTAAAAAAAAAAAAAAAAAAAAAATTGAAGTATATTTAATATAGTCTATAGGGTCTCACTATACAGATGAGACTCGTAGTGATCCTTCTGCTTTCAGCCTCCCAAGCATCAGGATTACAGCTGTGCGTTACCACACCAGTCTCAATCGCCATCTCAGCGCACTGTGGTGGTGAGGCCTGCATGGCATGTAGGAGGCTGACCCCACTCCCTGCATCTGCCTAAGCAGGCGCTTCAATCCACAGAGCTATCCGGCTAGCCCTAGAACTTTTGAATGTAGTGTGAAGTTGGGGTCCAGTTTTACTCTTTTGCCTGTGAGTATCCAGTTGTTCCAGAATTGTTTGTTGACATGATTATTCTTTTCTTTATTGGATTATCTTGACCTCTTTATCAGATGACCGTAAATGTGACTCATATTTCTACATATTTGTCTGGAATCTGAACTCCTTTGATCTGTATACCTTTCTATCCTTGTAACGGTGCTACATTCTTTTAGTTACTGTGCCTTTGTGGCAAGTTTTGAAATTGAGTATGAGTTCTTTTTTTTTTTTTTTTTTTAATTTAACTTTTATTTTCTTAAGCCTCATTTATTTGTTTGTGTTATGGCCGGCTCAGCCTGCTCTGGGGGTGGGGCTGGCACAGCATGTGGTGCCTGGGATCCAGCTGCGGTCCCTGCAGTGACCTAAACTTCCCAGCACAGGAGCTTTAGACCGCTGAGCCATCTCACCAGCCCAAGTATGAGTTCTTTAGCTTTTTCTTTTTTCTTCTGATTCTTTGTTTTAAAATTTTTTATTTAGCTTTATTTCTGCAGTGCTGGGGGATTATACCCAGTGCCTTGTGCGTACTAGGCAAGTGTTCTGACACTGAGCTATACTCTAGGCCCTGCCCTATGAGTTTCCGAATGCCTGTTTCTTCGCCCTCTGAGGTTGATTAGTTTTGTGAATGCATGTATTTGGCTTATTAGGATTATTTTTCACCCTGTCACCTGTCTTCCCTTTATTTGACACCCCATCCTATATCTCTTCTATTCCTTCATTTTTCAGTCATATTAGAACTTAGTGTCTTTGTTTTTGTTTTGATTTTTTTCTTATTATTTATGTATTTGGCATAGGGTCTCACTATGCAGCCCAGACTCATAGTGTGCCACCACGTCTAGACTCTGTTGTTGGCTCAGCGTGCCCTGGGGGCAGGACTGGCATGGCATACCCAACAGGGCGTCACAACCTGGTCCCTGCGCTTGCCAAAGCAGGCACTTAGTCTAGTGAGCTATTTCAGTGGCCTTGTTTTGATATTTTATTTTATTTTGTTTTTGCCATTCCAGGGATCGAACTCAGGACTTTGCGCTTGCCAGGCAGGCACTTGTTTTGATATTTTGAATCAGGGTCTTGCTATGTAGTTCAGGTTGGCCTTGGACAAACTTTGTAACCTAGGCTGACTTAAAACTCACCACAATCCTCCTACCTCAGCCTCCCGAGTGCTAGGATGACAGATGTGAGCCACCATGTCTATCTCCTCAGTTATATTTTTACCTTGTATTTATTGAATAGACTATCATGTTTACTGGTGAAGAATAAAGGTAATGATTAGAGTGTATGTATCTCTCTGGAAAACAAAACCTAATTCTGTGGCACCATCTAGTTTTCTCTTCTCTGGAGTCAGTGGGCCTTGGTAGACAGAAGGACCCGAGGACTGACAAGGGAAGAGGTCGAGCCATATTTCCTGTTTTCTGCCAGTGAGAACCTTACAGTCCAGGTGGAGAAACAAGTCCTTCGCTCATGAATTGTTAGTGAGCAGTTTACTTCCGTGAGTATGCGTAGACATGAAAGTACTGGATGTGGGACATGTTACTTGAAAATAGGGCTGTACATGGATGCAAACCTTGAAATTAAGAAGTAGACCTTTCCAATATGATTTGTTCTCTCCTTTCTTAAAATGAACTCTAGTTGAAAATAAGTTATAGTTAGTCTTTTAGGAGCATGACTGTTGGTCAAGGAAGGTGCATCTATGTTTCTGGGTGGTAGATTTGTTTGGAAGTTATTATTAATTTGCGAACTAGAAGAGCCAATTACTAAGTGGGCAGCTCAGTTGCTTTGCTCACACAGTGGTGGTGATTTCCCCAGACGGAACATGAGTTATACAAGGCCAGGGCCTTGCCCAGGCCCTGCCCATGTTTTACTATGAAGTCACTGGGGAGCGAGCCATAGCCGATTTGTGCATTGGAGGAAGACTTGTTTCAAGGTATTGCTCACTTTACAGGATGACTAATATGCTGAATAAGCTGAGTTGTCAGCTGTTGATATTTTAATATTTATCATGAGAAATTTGCCCTAGAAAGGCATTCTGTTTGGGAAATAATATGTACCTTAGTGTGTTACTAAATTTCTTCTGTCTTTTTTTAAGGACTCATAGATATCAAATAATTCATAGTTATGATTACTATAAAAGTTGATCAGTCATAACATAAACTTAAGAGTGCTGTTGAAGATCAGTCTTGTTTTTAATTGATTTTCAGACATAATATTAATTAAATCCCAATCTCATTACTTTAGGCATCACTGTGAGTAAACTGTTGCCCCAGTGTTACTTATTATAATAATAAGTACCTAGAGCTATTTTTATTTTAAAGTAAAGTACACATAACATAGCATTTATGATTTTAACCACTTTGAAGTATGCAGTTTCTATTATGGTAAATTATGAATAACATAATACTTATGATTTTATCCATTTTTAAGTATAGAGTTCTGTAGCATTAAGTAATTTCACATTATTGGGTCCCCATCACCACCTCCCACATCCAGAACTTTTCCCATCTTGGAAAACTGAAGCACTGAAATCATTAGACACAACTCCCGCATGCTCCCTTATCTGTAGCCGCCATTCGCTTTTTTTCTCAACCTGGCTCCTGTGGGAACCGTGGGTGAATGCAATCAGGCAGTATTTTTCCTTGCATGACTAGCTTATTTCACTTACCATTGTGTCTTCAAGTCACCCATATTGTGATAATTGCCAGACTTTCTTTCCTTTTTAAATCTGGCTAATGCTCCAGTGTATGTGTTCACCAGATTTTGTTTATCCATTCAGCAGTGGACAGTTGGGCCACCTCCATGTCTGAACATTGTGAATAGTGCTGCTGTGAACATGGGTGTGCTTGGTGAGGGTTTTACAAGCCCGTGAGTAGGCCTAGTTTCTTATCTTTTTAATCTAGGTATTGTTCTGAACTAAGAGGAAGATGTTTATCTTTTAGGTTTTTGCTAAGTGGTGGCTTTTGTTTTTGATGTTTTCTTCAGATTAAATGTAAGGTCTAAATTTATAAATGTATTTCATCACCACATTGCTTTTTAGGCAGTAAAGAATAAATTGTGAGTGGAGAGTGTATTACCTTCAGAATATTGAAACAGTATAATTTAATTCAGCCGTCTAGTGTGGCTTGAGGGTACAGTAGCTGTAGATTAAAAATATTCTTCATGTATCTGACCCTTATACTGTTTTTAGATCTGACTGTATGTGTGTGTGTGTGTGTGTGTATGTATTTTGTGACATGGAAGGTTGAACCCAAGACTTGTACTCTGAGCTGTATCACCAGCCTTTTTGTGTTTTTTATTTTGAGATCAGATCTCTCTCTAAATTTCCCACTTTGGGCTTGGATTTATCGTCTTCCCACATGGGCTTCCAAAGTGCTGGGATTATAGGTGACACATCTGGCTTGACTCTGTTTATTTGCTTTTTGTGCATTCTAGATGTTCTACCTGTGTTCTCTTTTAAACTGTCTCATAGGGGAGGGAAAACTCTCTTCTAAAGATCTACCTAAATATCTAAATGGAATCTAAATATCTCAGTCAACACAGGGTGGAAATTTGTTTCACAAACAATGAGCTATGGTGTATATATTAAAGACCATCTTTGGTGGGTGTTAGATGTATGAATTTGTTAGATGTATTAGTTATTAGTTTTTTTTTTTTAACATGTGTAGGATTTTCTAGAGGCTGGTCATCATACTGTGTAATGCTTCCAAATTATTAGTTGTATTTAATGACTACATGGTGGAGATAGTGTGACAGAGGGAGGAGCTATTAAAGGGTTAAAGAGGGAATAGATACACACGGTGGAGGAAATGTTTGAGTTTCTTTTCAATTCAACATAAATGATTAACGCCCAGGTTTTTAGACATACATTCTTACAAAACTAAATCTGCAGCTCCTCTGCTCTGACTAAACATTCTTGCATGAAACTAACACCTGATTTTGTGACTCTCAATAATACAATGAGAGTCATAGAGTTTCTGGAGAGTTGCTAATGAATCTATGTATGGCATAGATTTGTCTGTAAGGGGCCAGATAATACAGTGTGGTTGATAGCAATTAAGATGATCATGCACTTTACTGAGTTCTGAGCCCAGGAAGCAGGGAAGTAGTTGCATGTGGAAAAGAAGCTGCAGTGTGTCTGAAATTTCTTGCAGCATTTCTTGATGGTCTGGACCTGATGTAAGCATAGAACGTTATAAACAGATTTTCAGGTGGGCTGACCGCAGCAGAACACACCCTGTAGTTACCTTTTGGGGTGGTTAGTCTTTCCCACCTTGGTGAAGCTCTAAAGATGTGACTCTGGGCACAATATCCTGTGTTAGAAGAGGAGTTGTAGTTTGTTGTTATTTGTTTTTTTGCGGTACTTGGGATTGAACTCAGGACCCTGTGCTCTCCATGCAGGCGCTTATTCTACTGAGCTGTCTTCCCAGCCCCAAGCATTATATTTTAGTTTATGCTGTATAATCTTAGCTACTGAAAGGTTCAGGCAGAAGCATCATAAGTTCAAGACCAGCCTAGGTAACTTAGTGAAATCCTATCTCAAGAAAAAAGAAAAAAAAAAAAAAAAAAAAAAAAAGGCTAGGGATAAAGTTCAGTGGTAAAATGTGTCTCTTGGTACCATTCCTGTTACCACAAAAACAAAACAGATAAAAAATGCTCCCTTTGCTTAAAAATGTGGCGACTAGAAGAAATACTAACTTCTTTGTATTTCTAGAACGTATTTTGGAGAATAAAGTAAAATAACTGAGGGGTAGGAATACAGCCCAGCTGCACAGTGCCTGCCTGGCAAGTGTGAGGTTATAAGTTTGATTCCTGGCACACACCACAGCACCCCTACTCCCAACATCCCTCAAAATAACTGAGAATAGAAGAGTTAAATTGTGGCCAGAAAAGAGAGGGGTATATTTGTTTTTGTTTTGTATTGCATTTGTTATGCAAGTTCAAATGGATTTTTAAAATTACCTTTCCTAACAGTGAAAATACTTTATAATGAATATGACATTGACATTTGGCCAAGGTTCTTTGGAAAACACAAATAACTCCTTTCCTCAGACCTTATCTTTTGGCAGTGGAGATAAGGTGAACAGAAACAGTTGCGTACTTTGGGTCAGACAAGTAGAAGGATATAAAAATATGAGAACATAAAAATGGTTTCTTCAGTGCTGTATTGAGATATAATTCAAACTCATGAAATGCATCCAGTTCATTGTTTTTAAGCTCGCAGTTTAAAATGAGTTTTAGAACAATGAGTTTTAGAACATTTTCATTACCTTCAAAAGAAAGCTTCACCCTGTACCAGTCATTCCTGTGCACTAAACAACCATTCATCTCCTCCCGTTTCTCTAGATTTCCCTTTTCGGGGCTTTTCAACTCAGTGGAATCGCATGATGTATGGTCCTTTGTGACAGGTCTTTTTACTTCCACACTGAAGTTTGTATCATTCCATCACTTATTTTTATTGCTGGTCAGTGTTTCATTCTATGGAAAAATTCTACTTATCCATTCATTTCTTGATATGAGTTATTTGAGTTTCTTTAATTTTATCCTCCAAAATGCTGCTGGGAGCATTTTCGTATAGGCTTTATATGGATATAGTTGTCATTTCTCTTGGATACGTGTCTAGGAGTGGAATTGCTGGATCCTATGGTAACTGTAAGACGGTAGAAAAGCTTTTGGTTTGCCTGGGCCCCGAGGAGTGGAGAATTGTCTTGTATTGCATATAAAACACACAACTATCTGGGCATGATGGCATAAGCCTGTAATTGCAGCACTCAGGAGGCTGAGGCAGGAAGGTAGCTGAGAGTTCAGAGCCAGCCTGGGGTACAAAGTGAGCTCAAGGCTACTCTGCGCTGCACAGTGGGACCCTGTCTCAAAACGACAATAAAACAAAACAAATCTACATGATTAATGTGTATAAGTCATGTGTATAAATAACCAAACTTCCTTTTATTTAAATAATTGTTTTATTTGATACTGGGAATAGAACTCAGGTCCTTGCACTTGCGAGGCAGGTGCTTGTGCTGTTGAGCTGTATCCTCAGCCCAAAACTTCCTTTTAAAAATATTTTTAACATTTTTAGCAATGCTGTGTTTGTAAGCATGACAGTATCATAAGCAAAACCGTATTGGAATCATTCTTGTATCTCCTGGAGCAAAGCCGCTAAGAAAGTAATTTATTAAATTATTTTACGAAATCACACAGCCCATGTTTAATAATGCAGTAAGAAAACTTAACATGTCTTACCCGTGGGAGCAGTGGAGGTCTGTCTTCATGGGCACACACACATGGGCAGGCTGAGATACTATCATGAGTAATCTCTTGTGTTCCTAGCCATATGGCACAGCACTCTGTACGTGACAGTTTCTCTCTCTCTCTCTCTCTCTCTCTCTCTCTCTCTCTCTCTCTCGTCTTTTTGAGACAGAGTCTCACTGTGCAGTTCAGGCTGACCTTGAACTCACTTTTGTAGCCCAGGTTGGTCTCAAACTCACACTGATCCTCCTGCCTCAGCCTCCCAAGTGCTGGGATTACAGGTGTGAGCTACCATGCCCAGCTGACAGTTTCTCTTTGACTGTGTGTGGCAGGCAGCATGAGCACCACACTGTGCCATGCGCAACGTGTTACTCCTGTCACCTGCACAATCTGCTCAGGCACCCCACCCCACAGTGACATCCTGAAAGCGATTGTTAAAAGTCACATCATAATGTGAAGTTTCCAGGCTTACAATCTTGTGGAGCCACACTGTGGGCTGCGTGCAGCCTATGAGCTGTGACTTCTACACACCTACACCTCTCTCTCTTAATATATCTATATACATCTATATATTTATATTATATATAGATACACACACACACACACACACACACACACACACACACAGTATTTGAGACTGAATGCTAAGCTGCATCCCCAAGCCCTTCCTTTTATTTTGAGACAAGGTGTTGCTCAATTGGTAAATTTCAAAGCCTGGGCTCAAACTTATAGTTTCCTAACGCAGCCTCCCAGAGTGCTAGGAATGCCTAACTTTTGAGGAACTGCCAGTTTTTCTTTCTTTCTTCCTTTTTTTTTGAGACAGGGTCTGGCTATGCAGTTTGGGCTGGTCCTGTGCTCACCTTTGTAGCCCTCCGGGTGGTCTTTGAACTCGCAGTGATCCTCCTGTCTCAATCTCCCAAGTGCTGGGATTTTATAGGCATGTGCCACCACGCCTGGTTCCGACCAAATTGTTTTCGAAAGGCCTTTTACATTCCCAACGGTAATAATTTACTCACAAAATAACGTGTGTGTGTGTGTGTGTGTATGTATGTGTATGTGTGTGTATGTATGTATGTATTTTCTCCAGTACTGGGCTGCTGAGAATTGAATCCAGGAAGTGCTGAGCTATGTTTCAACCTTTTTTTTTTTGCAGAACCAGGGATCGAATTTAGGACCTTGCACTTGCCAGGCAGGGACTTGTGCCCCTGAGTTATCTCCCTGACACCCCCCCCCCCCCATTTTTATTCTTTAAAAATTTTTTTTTTAATTTAAAATAAAGTTTTGGCTAAATTATTCATGCTGGTTTAGAATGTGTATTCCAGCTGCTTCAACCTTCTGTGTATCTAGGATTCACAATTCCTGGCCTATTATGTGATCTTTTGGTCATAGTTATTTTAGTGGGTGTGAGGTAGTATCTTAGTGTTTGAGACAGGGTCTTGTTATGCAGTTCAGACTGGCCTTGAGCTCATTTTGTAGACCAGACTATTCTCAACTCACGGTGGTCCTCCTGCCTCAGCCTCCCAAGTGCTAGGATTATAGATGTGCACTGCTATGTCCTTTCTCTTCCAAAATTTTATAGTTTTAGCTTTTACATTTAGACTTTTCATCCATTTGGAATCCCCCGCCCCATTTTGTAATTAGTTTCTAAGTGTG
Source organism: Capromys pilorides (assembly GCA_004027915.1). Lineage (NCBI taxonomy): Eukaryota > Metazoa > Chordata > Mammalia > Rodentia > Capromyidae > Capromys > Capromys pilorides. Next base: position 1,650 of record PVKN010001814.1, on the reverse strand, counting down.
GTGTGTGGCGGGACTCCACTTTTATTTTACATATGGATAGCCAGTCTCCTAGCTCTGTCTGTTAAAAAGGTTGACCTTTCTTCATTGAATTGTCTTGGTGCCCTTGTCAAAATCAATGCACCATAAGGATGGGCCTGATAGCTCAACAGACTAAAGTGTCTGCTTAGGCAGAGCTCAATGGCTGGGGTTCGATTTCCAGTGTGCCGTGCTGGGCCCGCCCTGGCAATCCCAGCACTTGGAAGGCTGAAAACAGGAGGATCGCTATGAGTCCGATCTATGTAGTGAAACCCTATAGACCCTATAAACCCTGTTGTACTAAATGTATTAAAAAACAAACAAACAAAAACCAGTTCACCATAAATGTGGGAGTGTTTTCTGGACTCTCAGTTCTTCTCCATTAATCTAGATACAGCATCTGTGTTTATCTGTGCTTAGACTAGTGGCACATTGTCTTGGTTACTGTAGATTTATAATTATTTTTGAAATATCGAATGTATGTAGATGATAGTTTTTGAACTATCAATTTCTTCTTTTTCAAGACTGTTTTCCTATTTTGGGTCTTTTTTGAAAGGGTGTGCGTGTGTGTGTGTGTGTGTGTGTGTTGCTGGTAAATGTAGGCCCTATGAATGCTAAACACATGCATGTTGAGCTAGAGCACCAGTTCCTGCCTCGAATCTTGTAGGTTTGGGAGTATTGTTGTCTAGATGGTATGAACCTGTAGACAGAGAATGTCTTTCCATCTATTTAAGTGTTTAGTTTTTCAACAGTGTTTTGGAATTTTCATTGTGTAAGTCTTGGCATTGAAAAAAAATGCTTCTAACTTTGATGGTACTATAAGTAACATTATTTTTCTTAGTTTTATTTCTGGATTTTTCATTGCCAGTGTATGGAAACAGCTGATTTTTGTATTTTCTATGTCTTTCAACTTTGCACAAGTTGTTTATTTTAATAGTTTCTTAGATTTGGTAGGATTTTTTATACACAAGATCATATTTTCAGAGATAGTGTTTTTTCTTCCTTCCCAATCTGGATGCCTTTTGTTTGTTTTTCTTGCCTAACTGCCCTGACTAGAATTTCTAGTACTATGTTGGAGAGAGTAGTAGACATTCTTGTCTTACTCCTGATGTTGGAGGTTGGGCTGTTCTGTCCTTCACTTTCAAGTGTGATGTTAGCTGTGAGCTCTTCTACGTGCCCTTTACTAGGTTGAAAAAGTTTTCTGTTCCTAATTTTTTTTTTTTTTTATCATGAAAGAGTGTTAGATATTTTTTGTCAAGTGCTTTCCCCAATATGTTACTTTTTTAAAAAATGGCTTTTTCTTGTTTTTGTCTGCAGAAATTGACTTGCATACCAAATGTGTGGTGGATGTTGATGCTAACAAGGTCATTCTTAATCCTGTAAATACGAATCTTTCCAAAGGAGATGCCAGGTAAGAAAGTGTTATAGTCCATGGAAATTAATTAATTAATTAATTAATTTATTTATTTATTCTACTTTCTTTTTTGGTACCAGGAATCAAACTCATGGCCTTGTGTTTGCCAGGCAGGCACTGTGCTGTGAGCTACATCCCTGGCCCCTCAGTGGATTTTTTTTAAAATCTGAATATGATTTACTTTTTTTTTTTTTTTCTTTCTTTCTTTCTTTTTTTTTGTG
>PVKN010001813.1:0-47645 GCA_004027915.1 Capromys pilorides | reverse complement strand
AGCATTTGAATAGGTTAATATATACAAACAAAGCTATCAACTTTGGTAGTAAATAAGTACTAAGAACAAAACATAACATAAATACTGTAATGGCAAATATGGCCAGAACTTCTAACAACTTGGGGATAGGATATCGCACAAAGTTCTAGTATGTCGTGGACACAGTTTCCATGATGCTTACTGGTGGCCAGGTGTCACTTGCGGGACTGAGCTACTGCTATTTTCTTGATATCCACCCTGTAGACCCAGACAGAATCATGACCCATAGGGTGCAGGAAAAGTCCATTTGTAGAATATGCTGATGGACATATTCTGCTGCTGTGTACAAAAGAGTAGTTGAAAGATTGCTTTTGTCCACCACTTTTTCTCCTGTGTTTAATTATTTGCCCTATTTGGTGGGTTCTTTCCATTCTCCTTCATGGAGTTGTGGTCATTTTGATCTTTCTCTAGAATATGTTTTAGTAAACTGTGCAGGGTTGGCTTTGTCATCATGAAATTCTTTAGACGTTCTTTTTTCCTGGAAGTATTTCACTTCTCCATTGAACTTGAAAGAGAGATTTGCAGGGTGTATCAGTCTGGGCTGAAATTTGTTTTCTTTCAAGAGTTGAAGTATTTTGCTCCATGCTCTTCTTGACTTGATGGTTTGTGAAGAGAAATCTGCTGTTATTCTAATGGGTTTTCCTTTAAAAGCGACCTTCTTTTCTCTAGCAGCGTTTGGTATACTGTTCCTGCGCTGAATTTCTGGGATCTTGATTATTCTATGTCTGGGAGTGGTTTTAATTGAGTTGATGTTATTTGGAGTTCTACATGCTTCAGTTACTGAATGTCAAATTGTTTCCCCATATTTGGGAAGTTTTCTGCTATTACTTCTGTTCATATTCTTTTCATATCGTTTGTATTGGCTTCTTCTTTCTCATTGATGCCTATTAGTCTTACATTGTTCATCTTGGCATCATCTTGCATATGTTGAATTATTTTTTCTTGCATCCTAGTTGTTATTAAGAGATTTTTTTCTTACCTCTTCATTAGCTGCAATGGTGTCTTTAAGGTCTGAATATCTATTTCCACTTTCATTGAAATGGTTTTGCCAGCTTGTGATTGAGGTTAGCACTTTGAATCTGCTTCATACGTTCTATTACTTTCCTGTATTTCTTATTCAAGGACTCCATCATTTTCTATTCTCCTTTATTTTTTTATCAGTGTCTTTAGAAGTACTGAGTATTTCTTTTATTATGGGTATTATTTTTTTTTACTTTAGAAATTATTTCTGATCTGATTTCCTCTATACCTTTCCGCAGTTGTTTCTTTACTTCAGATGCTATTATTTCAGAGATCTCAGCTGTGTGATTTATAATTTCTTCTGTGCTATTGTCTCCTGTATTTGTTCTGGGTGGGCTTGGGGCCTGAGAGTGCATGTTGCTCCTTGTCTTTGTCATGTTGTATAGTCCTACGTTCTGACCTTTGGTGTAGAGCTTTGGTAGAATTCTTACCTTGGTACCAGGTCCGGATCTACCAAGTTCCAAGTCATCCAGGTGGGTGTGGCTTGGGTCTGGCTGCTGAGCTCCACTTCTTCCTGCTGCAGCCTTGGAGGTGAACCTGCTGTGCTACTCTGGCAAGATGTTCTGCTCCTGGATCAGCTGGGTGGGCCTCATCTCTAGTCTCTCTGCAGGGAGTTCTGTGGCAGTTTTCTACACTAAGCATGCCGGTCCTGGTTGCTGGGTTGAACAAGTTTCCGGTGGGCCCAGGACAGTCTACATCACACACCAGGCCTGCTTGCTGGGTCGAATCAAAAGTCTAAAGAAATTCTAATGTATTTTTTAACTCTCTAATTCTTTTCTGGAGGAACGTGTAAGGCTGGAACCTCTGTGTGTGTGTGTGTGTGTGTGTGTGTGTGTGTGTGTGTATGTGTTCAGTTACTTTTAGCCAACCATAGTCCACAAATTAAAGGGATAATTCTACATTTCGAGAGAGAATACTTTTAGATAATTTTTGCATAGTATATTTCTAGTATCTTACATTACTGTTATTTCTGCTAATCTTTTACTGTGCCCAATTTTTAGACTAAACATTATCATAGCTATGTATGATAACATGAGGCAGCTATTCATCCTTTATAGTGAGAACCACAACACCAGCTAGCTGAAGCAAGTGACAGGGACACATTGACCTATCCTAAGCGTAGTCACAGACAAGACTCAGACAGCAAGGAGCCAGAGTTCAGCAGAGGCACCTGGAGTGCTCTGTGTCTTGGTTTGAACTCTGTGTGGTGCTGCTCTCTCTTTTAGCTGAGCAGCAAAGAATGCTAAGGATGCTGCAGATGCCCCAGGCCTCTGCTATCACAGCTCAGCCTTCTGTAGAAAGAACCACTGGCCTCCTAATACCTGTACACTCTAGGGGAAGGTTTTGGGTGCTGTGGCTGCAATCACGTATCTATCACTGAGTAACCTTATAGGATAGGGGCTGGAGTCTGAACCAAACAGCGTATGGCAGGGCAGTAACTACAAGGCAGGCTGTTAGGGTTCAGATCTGAGATGTTCCTCATGTCCCATGTGAGGTGTACAGAAGGTGACTGGATCATGGAAGTGCTATGCGCACCAGTGGACAAATGCACTGAAGCATCCATAGCTGAGAGGCTGAATGTGTCCTTAGGAGGCGGGATCTGAATAGAAGAGGTGGTGGCTGTCCCTGTGACCTGGCTCCCTGGCTCCTCCCTTCTCTCTTTGTTTCCTGGCTGCTGAGATGTGAGGAGCCTGTCTCTGCCAGATCCTTTCACTATTTCCTTCTTGCCTTGGAGCCAGCCAGCTATGGACTAATCTTCTAAATCTGTGAGCCCACATGAACCTTTCCTGTTTTAAATCATGAATGTCAGGTATTATTTCTCTTAGTGATGAAAAAAAGAGACTAAGAAACAGTGATTTCAGTTGGGAACAAGAACTCCCTGGTCAATTGAACTACAGGTCATGTATGTTATCCTCTGGCCGAAAATGTGCTTACATTTTGCCTATGTCTTAAAGCTCTTTGGAAGACTGAGATTAAGGGCAACAGACTAATTCTTCTGTCAGAGGGAATTTGAAGGCAACCCAAGGTTCAGGCTGTGGTATAGGTATATAGCTGGCAGCTTTTAGCCAGAACTATAGTGAGAAACAGAAGGAAAAAGCAGCTGTGACAAGCCTATAGTTTGATTTTTTAAAAATTTGATTAAACTGCAAAGTTAGGGTTGTGAAGAGAATGGCCATGAGGAGTATCATTAAAAAGAAGCCAAGAACTTTGCATCAGGATGAGAGTAAAGATGCCCCGAGGGCATCTCAGCAACCAGCAAGACCTCACCTTTCGCTGGTTCAAGGATGCAAAATGGTAAAGGAAACCTCCTTTTGAAGACTTTGCTTTGAGAGAAAAAAAAGCACCAGGGCACCCTTCTTAAGAAGGGAATTAGGGGATGGGGAGATAGCGCCATGGCACAAGTGCCTGCATGGCAAGTGCAAGGTCGTGAGTTTGAACCCTAGTCCTGCCAAAAAATGAAAAAAATAAAAAATTTAATTAATTAATTAAAAAAAAGAAGGGAATTAGAAGGGTGGGCCAATAGTTCAGTGGATTAAAGTGCTTGCAAGCAGGCCCAGGGGCCAGGGGTTCAATCCCTAGAACCTGCCCAGCTGGCCCCCCCCCCCAGGATGTGCTGAGATAGCAATTGAGACCGGGCATGGTGGCACTAGCCTGTAATCCTGGCTCTTGGGAGGCTGTAAACAGGTGGATCACTACAAGTCCAACCTAGTAGTGAGACCCTGAACACCCTGTAGACCCTTTCATAAAATACAAAAAAAAAGGAAATTAGAGTCTTGGGATTCAATTCGTAGTGCTCACCCATCCAAGTACTTGAAACTTGCTGCAGCCATGATCCAAGGAGTCTCAGGTACTGCTTGAGCTGGCAGCAGGTCTTGGTGTCATCCATGTAGTGCTCTTTTTTGGGGCATGCAAAATGCAAAAAAGTGTGAGGTCAGAGAGACCTCCATCCAGATTTCAGAAGATCTATGAGGCCACCAACTTGCACCTGAGAGGACAGTACATGAAGCTGTGAGAAAAAAGCCGACAGGGCACTGGAGACCTCAGAGGAAGTTGAAAGCCTGGCATGTGCAATGTCTGAGGAAGGCCAGGAAGAGTGAGCAGAGCCATCCCAAGAAAGGTCGCATGCAGGCTGCAGCCTGCAATCCTGTAGGAGTGGAGTTGCTCAAGCCCTTTGGAGTCCACATCTTCCCACAACTTTCCCTGGAAGTCAGACTGGAACTACAGGGTTTAATGTTTGCTCTGCCAGGTTTTGTTCTTGCTTTGATCCACTATCATCTTTCTTTCTTTCTTTCTTTCTTTCTTTCTTTCTTTCTTTCTTTCTTTCTTTCTTTTTTTTTTTTTTTGAGGTGAAGTCTCACTGGGTTAGTACAGGCTGGCTTCAAACTTGGGGCAAACCACCTCCTTCATACTCCCAAGTGTTAGTATTACAGGTGTGCCTCACCATGCCTGGCTGGTTCTACTACTTTCTATCTGCCCATTTCTCTCTTTTGGAGTCAGCGGTGTTTGATTGATTGATTGATTGATTACATAGCTCATAGGTAAGAGTTTGCTTTGAGTCTTGAGCTTTGGACTTGGACTTTTCAGCAACACTGAAACTATTAAAACTTTGACAACTATTACAGAAGATCTCAATAGATTTTGCATAAATAGATGGAAATTGGGCCAGGGGCAGAGTGTTATTGTTTGAATCTAAAATTTCTCTTCTAATTCATGTGTGCGGAAGGTGGTGGAATTGTGAGGGTGCTACACTCACTGGTGGACCAAGCCACTGATGAAGCCATAGCTGAACGTGTGGTTAGGAGGCAGGATCTGGTCGGAAGCTGTGAGCCGTGGGGCCCCTGACCTCTCTCCCTGATGTCTCCCTTCTCTCTCTGCTTCATGGCTGCCACGATGTGAGCAGCTTTCTTTCGCCAGACCCTTCCACCATAGCCTTGCAGGGAGCTACCTGTGCACCAAATCCTCCAAAAATCATGAGGCAAGATATACTCCTCTTCCCGGAAGGTGTGGATTTCTGTTATTGTGCCTTAGCAATGAAAAAAGTGAGACGAGGGCGGTGGGTGTTGTTATCAAAACCAGGAGCCAAGTGAAATGTTCTTCTCAAAATCAGGTTTTTGTCCTAGACACATAAAGTAGGTTCAGGATTCAGTCGATATTTCTCATCTCTTGGTTTGACTTATATGGCTTAGGTGCAGCCTGGGGAGGATTCCTGAGCCATAGCTGAAGGTCAGAAGCATTAGCAGGGCATGTGTGGACCTCCACAGGGAAAAGCGGGCTGCACCGGGCTGGCACCCACCCTCACCTAGCTGTCTACTGCGTCTCCAAGCGCTGAATCCAAGCAGAGGAGTGAGTGACTTGTCCACACCCCAGGGCCAGTGGTTGCCATGGTAATAGGTATACAGAAATTCCTCTCTGAAACAGACCTAGTGCCTCCACCACCACCCCCGACACACATACACACACACACACACACACGCACGCACGCACGCACGCACGCACACTTCTACCTGTGTACCTGCTGCAGATCCCTGAGAGTGACATCTGGAGCCAGCTCACCTGGCTCGTAGACCAAGAACCTGATAGCTCTTCTTCTCTTGGGACTGACAGGCTCTGACTCTATGGCTTACAGAACAATGTAAGCTAATGTCACCATGGGCCTCATATTGTTCTTAGCACTTTGGTTATAATAATTGTACTCACACTGTCCTGTGTGGCGTGCAAAATTGGTATCCTCTCTTTACAGACACAGAAGCTGGGGCATGGAGAGGTTAAGTCATTTGCTTAAGATTGCAGAGCCGAGAGGCCTCAGGCAGTGAAGAGAAGTGGCTAAGCATGCAGGCTTTGTAGCACCACCATGTGCCCTTGTACAATTCACTCAGCTGCTCTGAGCCTCAGCCTCCCCATCTGTAAAGTGGGACTCAAAATCTCAGTCATTCTCCTCTGTCCCCTTCTTGGCCCGCTCTCTCTTATGTGACCAGTACTCAGTCCTGTGGATTTCAAAGAGGTCTATTGCTGATGATCCTCAAAGTGATGTCTTAAATGAGCTCTGTCCCCAAACCCTGGGCTCTTCCAATCACTTGAACATTTCTTCCTAAACACTCATTTCTACCCCAAAGTTAGCAAAATGGAGACATTGCTTTTCCTTACCCAATTTTCCCCTTTCCCGGTTGTTCCAGTCTCAGCATAGCGCCACTGTCTGCCCAGTGGCTCAGGCTAAGCCCCCGGAGCTGGAATGGGATTAGACCCTGTTGGCTGAGGCTCCTCAATGCATCTTGAGCAGAGATCACCTTCCCTGCTCACGCAGTCCAGCTGGAATCCCAGCAGGCCTCTGGCCTGCACTGTGCTCCAGAGGGTCTGCCCACCTCCCGTGGCCCAGCACCACCATTTTTCTGCTTAGAACCCTTCTGTAGCTTCCCACTGCTCCAGAGGAAAGCCCGAACCCCTTTGTGTGGTTGACCTGGTCCTACTGCTGACAGCACCTCTGCTCTCTCTCCCAAACCCTCCCGCCAGCTCTGTCCTGCCTGTTCTGTGGCAGCAAGATGTTCACATGCTCTCTTCACTGTGTGGTCCCTGGAGCCCAATGCGCTGCCTGCCACACAGTAGAAATAGACTCTCTCTTTCTAATATATAATTATACAACATATAGTAACATACATAATATATATACTGGGAATTGAATCTAGGCCTTCACACATACCAAAAGAATAATAATAATAATAATAATCATCATCATCATCATCATCATCATCATAATGTTCTTTCATTGAACTATATCCCAGAACTTTTATTTTATTTTATTTTTTTTAATTTTAAAACTTTATTTATGTTATAGCCGGCTCACCCTGCCTTGGAGGTGGGGCTGGCACAGCATCTGGTGCTGGGGATCAAACCATGATCCCTTCGGTTGCCTAAGCTTGCCTATGCAGGCGCTTTAGATTGCTGAACTATCTCGCTGGCCTATCCCAGAACTTTCAAAACTTATTTTATTTTGAGATTGGGTCTCACTAAGTTTTTCAAGCTGCTCTCCCACCTGGAATCCTTCTGCCTCAGCTTCCAGATGTCTGGGGCTACAGGATTGCACCAGCACATCTGGTTTATTTTCCTAGTATGGAGGACTAAGTCCAGGCCCTTTGCACTGGCTTTATTTGTATGATTTATTTTGAGACAGGGTCATACTCAGTCACTAAGCTGCCCAGACTGGGCCAGAAGTTCCCATCCTCCTGTTCAGTCCAGGTCTTGACAGAACCCTCCTTCTGCGCATGTCCCGGCACTTGGCGTCCTCCTGGTGTGTGCGTTGTTTCTTCTGTGTGTGCCTACAAAGAGAGTTGCTCTTCCTGGTCATGGCAGGCTTACTTTTGTTAGAGCCTTTCCCAAGGTGGTTGTGGAGGCATAGGCTGAAATCTGTGTTTGCTGCCCTTCAGTGCTGATTGGACCACTCACTGCTGCTTGCTAGGCCTGAGCTGTACAGGTCCACACTGTCCGGGTTGAGGGTGTGCCGATGAGGAAGACAGACAGGGTTCCTGCACCCCATAGCTTTATGAGGGAGATGATCGAAGCTGGCAGTAGCAGTAACTAAACCCTGGACATGATCCAAGTGTCCATCAGTAGAGGGGTGGTAAACAGGAGAGGTCAGTTGGTACGAGGAAGGACTGCATGACAAAGACTGATGTATAGATAGCCAAGACGTGGACAAATCTCAGAAAATGTGTTGCTAAGAAGCAGATGCACACAAAAAACACATACTGTGTGATTCTATTTATACAAAAGAATAAAGACACCTACTTCTGAGCATGTCCCGTAACCCCTTTCCAGTGCTACTCTGGGTGGCCTTGAGTGACGCACACACACAGCTTTTCTGATACCAGAAGTGTGACAGCTGTAAGGGGAAGGGTTCACATTGACAAATGGGGGATGGTGGGGGCCCTCAGGGTGGCTGCTGTGGGTGGAAAGAATGTCTTGAGCCCCAGTAATTTTGGAAAGTTATGTGTGAGGCTGCCCTAGCCAACAAAGGTTTAGGGAACAGCTGGAAAAACAGAACTTTCAAAGAATACCACAGAGGATGCTGTGGCTTCACGCAGAAATCAGATCTCAAAATGCAATGCACATGCGCAGCCTGACCTCAGCAGAGATGGTTGCTGAGGCAGGTGGCTCTGGAGAGGAATCCAGTGGTGGCAGGCAGAGAATGAGGGACAGGGTAGGGGTGACCATTCTTTTCCTGTGCTATGGGCCTTTGTCCACAGGGTTTCTAGGGCCTCTTTGGAGGCCCTTTTCTCTTTATCTGAAACTATAAGAAGAGGGAACAAAACAGAAAGAACCTCTCAGTGTCTACTTAACAACCCAAACATGGAGATTTCCTTTGCAGTCAAAGCCCCCAGAGCAGCACCCCCACTCCTGTGGCAGAATAGATCTGTTCCCCTCCGTCGTTCATCTGCTGTGTTGGGAAGCAGCGATCAAGCGAGCTGCCCAAGGTGTGACCAGAATCTTTTGAAACCCAAAATCAGCTGAATGCAGAAAATGTGCAGTGACAGTCACAGAAATAGGCCGTGGGGAAGGAGCTCGTTGGGGCTGGGGACACACCCGAGAGACTCCGTGGGGTGCGGCTGAGCATGTGGATCACACACAGTATCGGCAGTGGCTTGTCGCCTCGAGGGCGCTTCCTTCCATCTGATGAGGTTCTGAGGACGAAATCTAGCAAGCTGGGAATGTCTGAGCACTGCTGAACACTGAGTGCGATTCTAGTCATCTTTTGGATGAAAAAAAAAGCAAATTTGCATTCTCGCAGGCTCCTCTCCAACATGCACATAACCAAGTGAAGGAGGGGAGAGAGGTTGAAAGTTTAAGAAAATGGAAACTTGGATTTTGGTTTGCAGTGAAATGCTAAGCATTCTCGTACCCAGCAGTGACAGCATCATCTGAAGATTATCACTGAGTGAAACTGAGACACATCAAGAGGGGAGCACAGCAGATCAGTCACCAGTGGGCGTGACAAGGAGTCAGCGACTGTGCTTCTGGGAATTGGAGCTGCGGCTCCAGCTGGCAGCCAAGTGGCAGCTTCAGGCATTACTCTGGTGAAGCCATTGCCTTACCCAACGCAGTCTTTCCAGGACTAGAAGATAAGACACACTGAATCTTAGCTGCCACTATGGAAAAGTAGCAGAAGCAAATTACAATGGCAATAAACTATAAAAACCAAGCTGAACTCTGTTAGACGATTTTTCTTGTTTAGCCCTTGTGGACATTGGTGGGCATGGCTAGGTCCACGCCAAGTGCTGTCAATGCGTGATCAGTCACCACAGAGTTAAGCTGATTTCCCAGGCCCATCAACACAGACAGCAATGAGAAGCACTTGGCAACAAGACACTGCCGTTGGTGCTGCAGAGGAAAGAAGCCCTGTCCCCCTCATTAAGATCGTTATTGGGAGGACAGACACCTGAGGCCAGGAGAGGAGGCCATTTGTACAGAATGAAGGGCAGGAGGGAAAGGAAAACAGAGTCAGCAGCAGTGGTTCTCAACCACCTCAGACACTGGCACCACTGGACCCCAAGAAAAACCCAGCCCCTGGGCCACCGGCAGGATGAGTCTGCAGCGCAGCTGGGGCTTGGCCTGGGGTTGGCAGTGGTTCTCAGCGGCACTTTGGGATCTGGATCACTCATTAGGAGACAAGGTCATGTCCGCTCCCAAAAACTTGATTTAAGCAAGTCCCGACACTGTAACCCATCTTCATATCCTCAGGTACTGATAGCCTCTTTGCTCCCTCCTCCCCACTTAATTAATTTAGTTGGTGTATGTAGAATTTCTGCTATTTGTGGCTAAAAGAAATCTAACAAAAAATTGAAGGATACCCTGTCATCCCAGCTGATGCCCATTTGGCATCAGAGAAGTGTCTGAAGTTCTTTTCCTATGCTAACTCATGCAGTGTAACCCTTACAGATTTGTAATGTTTCTAAATCAGTATCACCCCTGTTCTATAGATGAGGAAATGGGACATCAAACAGATGACACGACTGCTCAGATGTACAACACAGCTCATCCAAGCCGTGTTGGAGCAACTCCCAGAAATGGTCCTTACCTCCTCATCTTACTGTCTCCCGAGGTGGAACCCGGAAGTAAGGCTGAGTCTTTTCAGAAAGTACAGAAGTGGGGTCTCCAAGCAGCCAGAATCTAAATGCTTGTATGGGGGAGCAGCTTTGGCTCTGAGTAAGGGCCCTGTGGCACTGTGAGTGGTCGCTCACGCTCACAGCTGCTTAACACTGGAGAAGGCGAGGAAGTCCGGGACTCTGTGGCACCGTGGTTCCTTAGCCTCTGCTCCAGGGGCACCGCCAAGCAAGCATGATGGTGACAGTCCTCAGATGTCCTGGTCATCCCAGTAGGGCAAGGAAGGTTGGTCATGGAAAGGTCAGAGGCCCCGTGGTGGCCAGTGGCCAGCAGTGCATCGACGGCCCACACTGAATCCTTCATACAGGAGTAAAAGCTGTTAGGATTATCTGAGCTAAGACCTGGTTCTCTTTCAATAAACACAGAGCATTTGTACAGCACGTTATTTTCCAGGGAGCAGCTGCTCAAACGCCAAGAGAAGGCTGCTCCAGGCTGTCTTCTGGAGACCTCTGTGGGCTTCTTGCTGCTTTAAGCCAGGGAAGGCCAGCAGGTAGCTCCAAGGCAGACATGAGGGCCTGACCTCGTAAAGCAGGAAGGAGGCTCCTCACTGGCTTTCCAGCATATTCCTTGGAAACTTGGGGAGCTCCTGACCGCACACAGTTCTGCAAGCTGCAAGGCTGAGAGAAGAAAGCTCTCTGCAATGTAGCACTATACATAGTAGCAGTTTTGACCCCAGAGTGGGTTCTGTTTCCCTTAGAATTGTGGATCCAACTGAGCAAGGAAGGAGACTTTTTCTCTTGGCCAAGAATGTAAGTGGGACAATAAACTACTCATCAATTTCTTCACCTGTTGGGGCTCAGGAGGTCAACAATGCAGAGTAAGAGGATGGAGGGTGATGGTGCACCCCGGTATTTTCAGGTACTTGGGAGGCTGAGGCAGGAAGAGTGCAGGTCTGAGGCCATCTTGGGCAATTGAGTGAGACCTGTCTTAAAATTTTAAAAGTCTCTGTACAGGGGCATCAGGAGTGTGGCTCAGTGGTAGTGCCTGGCAAGAACAAGGGCTTGAGTTTGATCCTCATCACTTCAAGAAAAACAAGGGAGAGATAAATGAAATACGGAGATAGATTGGTTTAAAAAGGTAGAGGAAAATTCTTGCATTTTCTGGAAGTGGGTAAACATTTTCCAGGAATTCTAGCACCACCTCTTCGTGCTTCTGCTACAGAGTCGTTGTCATGGCAACTGTCACAGCATTGAGGACAAGCAGATGGGTTATAGTGAAGTTCCAGGCTACCTCAGGGTCACTCTGGCTGCTGTCTTAGGTCCACTCATTTTCAGCTGCCCACCTGAGAAAAAGTCCCTGGCTCATAGGCATTCTGTTAGCAAGATAAATAAGATTGGGCAGAGGGTAGAGATTTAGGTCGGGCAGGTAGGACAGGGTAACAGACCAACTCCCTGCCTCCCTGGGGGTGGGAGACAGAGGCAGCTGCACATGAGCCTCGGCCATCCCTAGACTTTCAAGGTGGCTGGCTTTGTTCGTGGCGCAGGCAGGACTCTGTGAGCAGGATTTCCCAGCAGCTCCTTCTACGGTGCTCTTCTCCTCCTAGCCATGCAAAGGAGACTTCTCAGCTCAAGCCCCACCCACACAATCTTCTGAGAACAGGCCCCAACAGGCCCCTGCTGCTGAGGGTGAGCAAGCACCCATGTATCACACACACACACACACACACACACACACACACACACACACATACACACACACAGCTTTCACTGAAGGCCAGTCACTGGCAGGTTGGGCCACCAGCTTTGGCCCTTTATGACAATGGGGAGGAAGTGGTTCTCTTCTCAGTCCTGAGGGCATGTACTGCTGCCCTATCCAGGAGGAACTCCAGAAAACCAGCCTTTTAGCTCAGATGCAGGAGCGGGGCCTTCCAAGGTCAGGGCAGCAGGTGCCCCTGTCACCTGCTCCATGGGCAGCAGAGGTGAGACTAGGCATCAGGGCTGTGGTAGCAGGGAAACTATGCAATGGGACGACAGCTCAGGGCTTCCCTTTCCTGAGCCCACAGAGCAGCCAAGGACCATGCACTGGACCAGCCTTTATTACTGTCCTGTGCCAGCTGTTCCCAGTGCTGAGTGGGCCTGGCTGTGGCCACAAAGGAAAGCCTTGTCCTGTTCCAGCTGGATGGCCCCAGCAAAGGCTGGTGACAAGGAACTGTGTTCACTATAGGTCTCAGTCAGTTTTCTCTTGTTGCTGGGACAAAATTCTTGGCACCCTATATTACAGAAGCAAAGGTTTATTTGGCTCACAGTTGGTGGTGGTTTCAGTCCATACTTGGTTGGCTCCAAGGCAGAGTGGCACATGTCAGAAGGAAGCAGTTTATAGCAGTGGAAAACAGCAAAGAGTAAAGGCAAAAGGGAGGAGCAGCAGCAGCAGGAGCAGAGGCCAGCCTCTCTCCTTTCCTTCTGTTGCCTTGAGACTATCTAACTCAGGGCAAGTGTAGCACCCCCTCATAATCCCAGCTGTACCTACACCCATAATCCCAGCCTTGGATAATGAACTAACCACTAGAAGCCTGCCCCATGTCTACATGCAGCTTTGGGGGCACTTCTAGATACAAAGCATAACACTATACAGATTTTTTTATGTACAAATAGGCTCACCTTGCTTTTAAAATTAGGCCAAAGTTGTTAAAGGAAGTTGTTACAAATCATTTTTAAATACATAGGCATGAAGGAAATAAAAATGGAAAAAGGAAATGCCAGGTAACTGCACATCTGCAGCAGCAGACTTTGGACTCAGAGGACATCTGCTTGGTAGGGACACAAAGTCAACACCAGAGGACTCCAGACGAGCTGACTCCAACTGTGGCCATCCAGGAAATCCCAGGAGGGAAACCTTCATTGCCAGTTAGTGCGGTAGTGTTAGGTCTGTTTAACTATTCCTCCAAGAAGTGGTTTGAGGGTTCAGCTCTGGGACTCATAGAGCTGAGCAGGTCACCATCTGGTCCTCTGGGACCCTGGGGAGGGCAGATAGGGTCATTGTTGGCCACAGTGATAGAATTGGAGATGGGGTGTGTGAGGGAGGGCCGAGGAGAACAGCCTGGTGTCCCTGTGATCCTCCTCTATCCTGCCTGTTGTCCAGGTCCTGGCACCCTGGAGGCTCTCACTATTTACTGAACACTCGATGTTCAGGCTGAGCACCACAGATAGGGTTGCCTGGTAAGATGGAGGGCGTCGTCTTTGTCCACGGCCTCTCTTCCAGTTACCTTGACCCTCCTCGGTAACATTAATAATTTTCAGGTGCTCTCTGACTCTGCAACCAGCTCTGCTTTCAACAAAATCACCATATGACCTTGGTTTTATTTTCCTCACAAGAGACTTGACTCTGCTCTGCTTTCATCTCACTCTGTCCTTTCCTCAGAATTTTTCGCTCCTTCACACAGGCCATGTATTCTTACCTTCTAAGATGTCTAGGGTTCTCTTATATCCTAATAAAGGTGGCTTCTGGTTCATGAAGTGTTTTCAGAAATATGGTCTTCTTCTAGGCTTCTACATGGCACTCCAGTCCTCTTCATCTACAGGATTCTAGAACTTGACTTGCAAAGGAAGGAAATCTGGGCCAGGGAGATAGCTCAGTGGAATAAGTGCCTGCACAGCAAGCACAAAGTCCTAAGTTCAATCCCAGGTAAAGAGAGAGAGAGAGACAGAGAGAGAGAGAGAGAGAGAGAGAGAGAGAGAGAGAGACCATCTAGATCTGCTTGTTCTCAAAAACCACAGTGTGTGTGGCCTCCTCATGGCTCCCTATTTTCTGTTTGGAGTTGGACAGACAACTAGAAAACAGTACAGCCAGAGCATGGTGCAGTTTCCTGGGTCCACGAAGTCTGTGCTCCGCGGTGTAGCTCTCGGGGCTGCAGCAGAGCCTGCTCCTATGCTAAGCATCCGGCTAGTTGACATGCGGGACAGATGAAATGTGAATGTGCGCGTGTGCATGCATGTGCCCGTGAGTGTAATAGCTCCTGGAGGCGCCGTGGCTTGGACTCTGCTTGTGTCTGTCATCACCAACGCAGCTTTCTTAGAGCTATAATCCCCCTAGCCCAGGCCACCCCATCAGTCTATGCTTGGCCAGCCTTGACTACAGGCACATGGATACCCAACTTTCTACACCATCACTTTCTATGACTTACTAAAATGAGGCTTGAAGTTTCAAAATGAATGGAAGAGAGAGAGAGAGAGAGAGAGAGAGAGAGAGAGAGAGAGAGAGAGAGAGAAACTGTTGTTGAGGTCAAAAGGGGAGCAAGGGGTGTGCTGCTCAGCACAGAGACCAAACCATTGAGGGAAGGAGTCAGTACCTGGCTTTGCTTGGTCCAGCTCCAGATCTCTGAGCCAGAGTTAAATGCGAGAAAGAAAACACCTTGGATCCTTCTCTGTTACCATAGGTCTGCTCTGTGGCAGGCGAGGGAATGGGCGGTTCCTGAGCTGGAGCCTCTAGTCGGCTTTACAGGAATTAGAACCCCTTACACAGCAGATTTTCCAGTTGTCTTAGTTTTTGATGGAGTTATTAGTTCATCATTTTACATATCCTGAATAGGTACTTTAAAAGAAAGCTCACAAAGCTAGATTATGTACTGATAAACAAATTCCATTTAAAAATGGAAACTTTGAATTGTTATACTTTTCTTTATTGATTGATTTCATACAACTAATATTTATTGCTTACAGGTCACATGTCTGGCTATAGGAGATGCTATAAAGGTTGTAGTGGAAAGGATGTCTCAGGGTTGGGGAGATAGCTTGGAAGTCTAAGTGCCTGCCTGGCAAGTGCAAGGACCTGAGTTCGATCCCCAGTACCATATATGCTGTGCTGGCCCCAAAAACCAGGTATGGTAAGGCATGCCTATAATCCCAGCACTGGGGAGGCTGAGACAGGAGGATCACTAAGTGTCTGAAATGTGTAGTGAGGCCCTGTAACAAATAAAATAAAATAAAATGAAAAAATGTTTCAAGAATCCAGAGAACACACTGTGATAGATGCTTTGAGAGTAAGGGCCAATTCTGTCTTAGTTACTCTTCTCTCATTGTGACAAATACTCAACACCCAAAATGAAGGAAGGAAAGGTTTATTTAGCTCACAGTAAGTGGAGGTTGCAGACCATACTCAGCTGGCTCCAAGGCGGAGTGGCACATGGCAGAGGGCAGCCTTTCATTGTGGCGGCAAAGAGCGGAGAGCAAAAAAGAGCGGCAGCAGCTCAGCCGCTAGCCAGCCTCTCAACCCTCCTTACACTGTGATGCGAACTACCTGCCCCAGGGCAGGTGCAGCACTCACACTCACAGTAATCACAAACTCCAGGAGCTGCCCCTGACTACATGAGGCTTTGGGGGGACAGCTGTATACAAACCATAACAGGCCTCCTGTCTCCCCCTACGTTCTGGAACATGAACCAGGCACTGTGGGAGCAAACACTGGAACGATATGTTGGGCTCAGTCTTGAATGGTGCATTAATAAGTTCAGACTGGGACTGTGCAGCCACCGAGGAACTGCGCTTGAGGAAGTGAGAGCCGTGGTGAAGGCTGCGCCAAGGAAGTTGCTCAGTGGTCAAGTAAGGGTGGCTGAAATGTGAAGGAGGAGAGGCTGCGGGTGGTCGAGTGGTCATCCCGGAGGCTGGGACAGCTGCTGGGTAAACGAATGAAGAGTAAGAGCGGCAGGGACAGAAGACAAAGATGGAGATGCGCATGGCAGCCAGCGGCATGCGGGTGGCAAGGGGCAGGGCTGCCCGAGGTGACACCAAGTCCAAGTCCTGGGAGAAGAGGGGCCACGCCTCCGGTGGGAAGGATCTGTGCAGACAAATCCAAGCATATCGCTCTCAGAGGACGTCGAGGCCGAGCGTCCTGAAGTCACTCTGACTGGCGCTTCTCCTCATCACAGCGCTCCTCAAACACTGGCCTCTCGTCACACCCCCAAAAGGTAGGCAGGGCTGTGATCATCCACATGGAGCCAATGAGGCAGAAGCACAGGCTCCTTTGCCCAAACCATCAAGAATGTCAACTGACAGGACAAAAATAGTGTCTCAGAAATCTAATCACTCTGGCTTAAACAGTCAAAGTTGTCACTGTCTTGAAGAGAATGGGTAAAAACATAGTTGGTTCCACTTTAGATTTATCAAAATCTGTTTGTACTCCTCAGGATGTGAATGCTTGGTGAAATTACTCTGACTCTATTCTCTGAGGCTGTGTGTGTATAACAGAAGAGAAGCCATGGATTAGTTCTGATTAATTGATGTCCTAAGTGTCAACTTTTGCTGTCCAGGGAGAGGCTGGTAAGGGATGAGAGGGATAATTCAACCGCACAGGTAGCACAAGTGCCCAATGAATCAGCAATTTTTTTTTTCATCTTTTTTCTTCCATGTATTTAGGACAGGGTCTACAGGGTTTACAGGGTCTACAGGGTCTAAGCAGATTGGAATGCATAGTGATCGTCCTGTTTACAGCCTCCCAAGCACTGGGATTATAGGCGCACACCTCCATGCCCAGTCTTAATCGCTATTTCAGTGCACCCTGGGGGTGGGGCCGGCATGGCAGGACTGGGATTGAACCCCAGTCTTCTGCACCTACCTAAGCAGGTGCTTTAGTCCACTGAGATATCTGGCCGCCCCTCAAATCAGTAATTTTAAAGGCACCTCCACTGACTTTATTTTAGAGGTGCCGGGGAACAAGGCCTGGCCCGCTTTGGGTCTGAATGTAACTATGAGCTCATGAGCAGGCATGCAAACTGAGTCCAGGGCAGCAGAAGTCAGGGGCGGCTGTCCTGTCAGCCTGAGAGCCAGCCCCCGTGTTCACTTTCTGTGGCTTCCACTTAGAAGAATCGCAGGGGCCAGCAAGATAGCTCAGTGGACTAAAGTTCCTGCTTAGACAAGCTTAGGTAAGTGCAGGGATTGTGGTTCAATCCCTGGCACCACATGCCACACTAGCCCTGCCCCCAGGGCTGGCTGAGCTGGCCACAATAAATAGATAGATAGATAGATAGATAGATAGATAGATAGATAGATAGATAGATAAATTGCAGTGTCTGCTACAACATCTGGTGGCTATTGAGATGCACACCTGTTATCCCAGCCTCAGAAGTCTGACTCAGGAAGTTCACCATAAGTTCGAGGCCAGCCTAGGTTATACACAGAGCCCAAAGCAGCCTAAACTGCCTAGTGAGAGCTTCACTAGAAAAACCAAATATACAGCAGAAGAATCAGCAACTTAAATTGCTTAAATTAGGGTCTCCCAGGCCTGGTGCACAGCCGATGTGCCTGTCCTGCCCACTCCTCGTCTTTGCCCCGCTCTTCCTTGGACACCAGGTCCTCTACCTTCCCTTGTTCCTCAGAGTCCAGCCCTTCTGAGAAGCCGTGCCGTTTACCCCTGTTATTATGTCTTCTACAAGGGCTCGTTATGCTTTTTGTTATGTCCCAGCAGCTTATATCCCCCCAAATTTCACATTTTCTCTGGAATGTGGGTCATGGCCCATTAGTGAGTTTGGAACTCACTTTAGTGGGTCATGATCTGAATTTGCAAAAAGGAAATAGAACAGAGTGGAAGGGTCTAGAGTGCATTGCGTGCAAATGAAATTCTCGCTTTGGCTAGTGGTCAAAAAGCTTGAAAGTCACCACCTCATGTAGCAACGATGGGTGCAGCTTTTGTGTCCCCGAGCCTTGGATGCAGTGAGCTTAAATGTCAGAGACAGGGCAGCAGGTAGGTAGCTGGGGACAGAGCAACTTACCCACAGCACGGGGACTGCTGTTCCTAGGCTTTGGCCATTTGTCATTTTTTTTCAGTGAGCTCCCTCATGTTTGCAAACTGGCTGCAGGGGTCCCTGACATCATAACAGCATTCATCAGTAGGGAAAAGGAGCTGCTTATTTTTTGGCTCTCTTAACAACACAATATTTTTCCCAGAACCCTCCCCAATACGATCTTCCATTGCTCTTTGAAATAAATTATAATAAAATGAATGACAATGCCTAGCCAGGAATGGCAGGGAAAACCAAAATTAATTTGGACAAAGAAAAGAGCACCTTCGGCAAGCACTTGTCTGGTTGGGAAAAAGGAGAGATGAATGGATTTGGGGCAGGCAGGCCAAAGAATCTGCCAGCCACCTGCAGGCGTGTCAGGCAGGAGCAGGGTCTCTTTCTCTTGGTGTTCTCCGACACATTTTCCACATTGCAAGTCTAGACAGTCACCTCCATTTCCAGTGATAAATTAAATCAATCACTTTGCTTCAGTATAAATATTCATGGGCTGCAGAGATCAAATATCCAATTTGGAATCCGGCAGCAGTCTGCAGGGAAAGCTCACCATCTATTGACAACATCACTCACCGGATTTTTTTCCAAGTCTCCGTTTCTGCACTGAGTTATTACATGCGAGGGGCTGGAGTGGCAACGCTGTACCTGGCGCTACCACTTAAATAATAAAATCTGTGTTCGTCACAATGCAGATGGCGACTGGAGGCTGCCCAGATGGAAGTGTGGGTCCGCAGCCAGCCGCAGTGGCAGGCGGGAGCGGTGGGTGGGGAGCCACGGAGCATCAGAGGTGGGGAGACATTACGTCATCCCAGAGATGGGCTTTCTTTGGGAACCCTGGCAAGATTTCTGCTGAATCACTTCGTGAGGCAAATTATTGGCATGTTTGGTGGACAAAGGTCCCTGTAATTAAGCCCTTGTTCTACCACTCGCCTTGGCCTCTTTCTGCTTATGTTGCCATTTAAGGCCACACTTGAAAACATGAACACGGAAAATAATTCTATCTGCTGGAGCCAGCGGTGTGGAGGGTGTGGGGTGTGTAGTCTTGATTGCATCCCCCCCCCCCCCATTACAGAAACCACAGGTTCAGAGCAGTTTGAAATGCAGGAAAGCTTTTGTTTCTGAGATCATCGGAATCCTCCTGTTACAAATGCAAATCCTCCCAGGCACCCAGCAGAGGAAACTGGCTGGAGAGAGCCTTGCAGGTCACTGGAGGCAGATCTCTGTCACCTGCCAACACTCGAGCTCCTCTGGGGGGCTGTGCTAGAGCCGGGCTGGAAGGCAGCTATGGCACATTTGTCCTCTGCAGCCAGCTGAGTCCTGGCTGTGAGGGGGCACTGGGTTAGGGGTCACCAGCCAGGCCCAGCTCAGCCACTCTAGCCGCACAGATTCTAGAGACCATAAGAGGGATGGAGGCATTTCTCAGGAACATTCTTCCATGGATTATTTAACAGATGGCTGAGGAGGACTCAGAGAAGGAAGTGGCAATGACAGAGGGCCCGCCTGGCTCCACCCTCACTGCCTTCCGCCAGCCTGACTCTGTCACGGATCAGGAGAGTAAAGGGCATTGGGTGCCCTCTGCTGAGCGCTTCCGGGCTGGCTGGCCCTGTGGTGCTCTGTGAGCTGACTGCTGCCCTTATGGCTTCCACGAGGAGATGAAAAGGGCAGCCTTGGGAAGCGAAAGGCTCACTGCTCGCATCTCCATGCTCGTCCTGACTTTTCTGCCTGCTCACAGAAAGGCGGGCTCCTTCTTGCTTTTTCAGCCCTCAACTCCAATCCTGTGGTCCCTTGTGCCTTAAGTCTCCTGTGTTAAAGGCTTGGTCCCAACCTGGTGCTCTTGGGGGGTGGTGGAGGCTTTCAGGAATGGGCCTAGCGGGAGGCCTCTGGGTCGCTGACAGGGTCCCACACTTCCTTTTTCCTTCTTCTTGGCTCTCAGGCTGTCTTCAGTGGTTGGATTTTTGCCACATGCGCCTGCCACTATGTGCTGCTTCCTATAGGCCCAAAGTGACAAGGCCAGTGTTTCGTGGGCTGGAACCACCATAATCATGAATCAAAACAGACATTTTCTTTATAACATGGTTAGCTCAGGCACTTTGTTATGGTGACAAAAAGCTAAGACAGGTCCCACCAGGCTTTCTCTGCCCATGTTTCAAACGCGGCCTCCTCCAGATGCTCTACCCTGCGCCCGGATTGCTTCGAGGCCAGCTGAGGATCTGCCGCTTTATCTTGTCCATATACTCAGTTCCTTGTTAGTGTTTAGCCTCTGTGACTCAGATACAAGCTCGGAGGGGTGGGGGGCACGGGGGGGGGGGTTGGGGGGCAAGGCCCTTTGTCTCTCTTGTTTGTCCTCTGCCATCATCCAGCTTGGTGTCTACAATTTAAAAGGGACTCAGCCAAACATTTGGGTGAAGGCACGAGGGCCCACACGCATGAATGAGCGTGGCTGCCCAGCAGGACGTAGACACGAGTGTGTCTCATGACACATAGGCGTGTAGCCTGCTGCTCTGCTCATGCGCTCACTTATTCGCTCGCCATGCATTTATTAAATTACCGGCAAGTAGGGCTGGCGAGATAGCCCAGCAGACTGAGCTCTTGCTTAGGTAAGTGCAGGGACCTGAGTTTGATCCCCAGCATCAATCATATGCTGAGCCGGTCTCGCCCCTGTGTGCCCTGAGCCAGCCAATGAGACTGGGCGTGGTGATGCTCACCTGTAATCCCAGGACTAGGGAGGCTGAAGAAAGGAGGACCATTGTTTTCAGTCTGAGCTGCATAGTGAGACCCTGTACCAAATAAGTAAATAGATAAATAAATAATAATAACCAGCAAGTACTAGGCATGTGCGGGAAGATCAGATGAATAAGACACAGGATCTACCCTTGAAAATCTCACCTTGGAGAGAGGAGATGGAGTTGGAAGGGGGCAGGGAGTGGCACTTGTACAAAAGCACACACAAAACTAGAGTGTTGATGTGGCATCAATGCAGAGTTAAGTATAAAATGACACAGCAAATAGGAAGAAACAACACCTAGCTTCCAGCCAAGGAGACTTCTGCGGGCGCCCAGAGCATTCCTGATGTGGCAGAATCTTGCTTTCAGCAACAGAACATGGTGGAGGCTGAAGATTTTAAGAAACTCGCTCAGGTTCTTTTTTCAGCTGCTTTCTGCGTAGTGCTTCTATGGGTCTGACTTTGAACCTGACCTTGGACGGGGATTCTGCATTATGGGGGAGCAGGCAGATGTACGGAGGTAGGGAAGTGGGGCATGCAACGGCTAGGGAGTGGTATGGACTCCTCCCCACCCTACACAGCGGAGTCACAGTCTCATCTGGGGCTCTGTTGCTAGTGGAGCACTGAGCACCTGACCTCTCGGTTAGCGGAAGTACCATAGCAGGGAACGCTGTCTGGGGTAGGCAGTGCGTCCGCGCGGTCATTAAGATGTTCTGGAGCCTAAGAGGGCCATGACTAGGTAGGCTGTCACCTGGACGAAGGCATCAAGCCAACTACAGCTATGGCAGGGGACACACTCCTGAGTTCAGAGTTGAGATGTACATGCTCAGGTAGCAGCCACGTTCTTACCCTTGGTATCAGAAATTTCCTAATAAGAAGGATAATTACAACCAAAGTATATGGGTTGGCTGGCAGGTTCCAAAACATCTTTTCGAGCACAGTCTTGTTTGATGCCACAATTGCTGCGATTTGTTCTGAAGCTCAGAAAGGCCATGCATGATGCATTTGTTCAGTCAACATTTATCTAGTGCCAAGCTCCAAGCAGACCTGGGCCACACAAAGGAGCAGATAGCACAGCAGCAGGCCCTAACGTGCGTGTGTGGGCAAAGGCAAAGGGGCCTTCTCCTCCGGGAGGATTGTCATCTGAGTCCGAGAAGTAAGTGGGCAGCAGACATGAACAACTGAGGCACACACATTTATTATATGCTTGGGCACATCACGAGACAGAGAGGATTCCAAACCACAGTAAGGCTCAGTGAGGCCCGGGAGCTTGCTGCCTCTATTCATTGAGAAGACGGCGGTAGAGGCTGGAGGTAATTTCAGGAAAAGAGTGATTTTGGCTGGAAAAGAACAGGCCTAAAGAACACAGACAAAGCTCATCCCGTGCTGGGAGTGGCTCTAGTCTTCCCTCTTGTGAGTGAGTCTTTTGGAGGACCCAGCCTTTAGGGTGAGAGAAGACTTCGGAGAGAGCCCTTCTTCTCTTGGTTTTGAGATTGTTCTTTTTTTGATCAAAGTGCTCAGCCTGTGAAGGTGCCTTATTTGGAGGAGTGTTTTCTGGAGGGTTTAGCCTGGGGACACAGCAGGGTGGAGCTCAATGCAGGTGACTCACAGTTCCTCAGTCACACAGACATGAGTGAGTTCAAATCCTGGCTCCTGGGATGGGGTGGAACCCTGGGAAGTGTTTGCCCTGAGTGTGCACGGCCCTGGGTCCCATCCCCAGCGTGGTCTCATGTGTGTGCATTTGGCCCTGGGGGATTAAGCTAACTGCCATGTGTACTTGTTAGGGCATAGGCTGGCTACTAAAAACAACCTGTAAGTAGGTAGGGACAAGATGGGGACAGAATTCTGCCTGTGTAGACATCCAGCCAGGCATGTGCCCTGGTCCAGGAAGCCACCCAGTCCCAGGCTCTGCGCTCTTGCTCTGCTGCTTGTGGGCGTTAACCTGTCCTAGAGAGTCTAAGAAGGCTCTCACAACAGCTCCTCTGTGCAGGAGCAGTGCGTATGCCATGTGTGCCACACGGGAAGCTGTGTGGTGTCATCAGGGCCTCTCTCCGTGTGGCTCCCTCGTGGTCTACATGACAACCTCCTCTGCATCCTCAGACACCCTCTGCCCCCAAGGCTGCAAGAGCATCTGGGCAGCTGACTGGGTGGTGGGTTCTCAACACAACCCTCAGGGGGCGCTGTGCTCCAACTACCCAGCTTCCCTCCAGTGGGCTCCACCTCTCTCTTAGTTACTTTTCTCTCATTGCTGGGTCGAAATACCCAACACCCAAAGTTAAAGAGGGAAAGGCTTATTTAGCTCACAGTTTACAAAGGTTTCGGTCCATAATCCACTGGCTCCAAGGCCAGGTGGTGCAGCTGAGAGGCAACTGTTCATTGTGGGGGAAGGGACCAAAAAAACGAGAACGAAAAGGGGCAAAAGGAGAAGGGTAGCAGGCCCTTTTCCTTCGTTATAGTATACGCAGGCTACGTGTCCTAGGGTGCGTGTAGCCCTCACACCTCCAATCCCAGCACTAGGCAATGAACCAATCACAAACCCAACAGGGACCACGCCACCAGGAGCCCGTTCATTTCCTTAAAGTACACGCATGTGCTGTGCTACTATTACTGTGTTCAAAATCCATCGCTGCTGTCCTACCTCCTGTAGCAGAGCATACCCACCGGGCCCCGGCACCCACGGACAGACCACCCAGAGCGTCTGCTGCACGCGAAGGCCCTGCGGCTCAAGCTTAGTGGCTACAGTGCCGGAAGTGTGGGGCTCCAGCCCCTCCCAGGAAGTGGCCTTAAAGGAAGGTGTGCACTTCCAGCCTTTTCTTCTTCTGGAATAGAGGTGGGACCTAGAGCGTCGGCCTTGGCTCTGAAGTAGACAGCATAGGAGAAGGTCTGTGATCCTGGAGTGACAGAAAGGCTCAGGACTGTTTCCCAGCCCGGTGGCCAGCCCTGGACTTCAGGACAGGAGAGAGGAGTGTATTTGGCTCTTGTGTAAGACACTGCTTTGTAAATTCTCTGCATCTCAGCCACTGCTAGTCCTACTGTATACGGTCATGTACATGTAAATACACGTGAAGAGATACAATATCTATAAGCTTGTCTTACAGAGCACAGGTATAGTAATACTTTTTGCGCTTCATGGGATCGGGTCTCACATGCCCTGAAGTCTGCCATTTTCTCTCCCCTGCTCCATTCCTTGTATCTTACTTTACATCGGTGCTGAGGAATTGAACCCTCTTGAGCTGTACCACTGAAGGACATTGCTGGCCCTTTCCATATTTTACTTTGAGAGAGGATCTTGCTAAATTGCCAAAGCTGGCCTTGAATTTGCAATCTTCCTGCCTCAGCCGCGACCACCATGCAACCCCTGTACCCCTCCAGTCCTGTGTCCGGGCCTTTGCCCTGAGCCACTCCCACAGGGCCAGTTACATGCTCTTCTGCCCCAGTGTCATTGCTTTTCTTCAGACAGGACCACCTGGTCCCGCAGGGCAGGGCACTAGGCCCTCACAGGCCTGCCTTGGCTCTCGCCCGGACTCAGCTTTTGCCATGAGAGAGGAGAAAATGTGTGAGAACTAGAAAGATGAGCGCGCTCCCTCGGCAGAGCCTATCGCAGCGCACCTACTTCTCCACCTTGTGTGGAGCTTGGGGCTGCTGGGAGAGAAGGAGGGGGACGGCGAGGGAGGTGGGTAGGGAGGGAAGGGGAGAGGCTGGGAGGGAGGCATGCGGAGAGGGAAGGAGGGAGAGGGGGAGGAGAAAGGGAGGGAGGGAGGAGGAGGGGAAGGGTGGAGGCTGGGAGTGAGGGAGGGCCGAAAGGGCAGGGCAGGGGCAAGGGGAAGCCGGGAGCCGCGCGCAGGTCCCCGGCCGGCTTGGGGTCCAGGCGGCGTCCCTCTCCTTCCTCCTCCCCGGGCACCTCCCGACTCTTCCCACTCAAAGCCTCCTGGCTTTTCCGGAAGGGCTGCGATTTCTGTACAGAGCTGCTGGGGTGCAGGGTGGGGAGGGGCCCTGAGATTCCCAAACGCCTTGGAGCGGCCTGCGGGGACCTTGTCGGGACCGCGGTGGGAGCCCCGACCCCGGGCCGGGGCCGGTGTGGACTGGGAAGACCTCGGGGCTACCCAGGTGGGCCGAGGAGCAGGGGACTGAGCGGGCATCTTGGATCCCCACGCAGTCGGTTCCACGCTTGCCAGGAGCCTGGCTGTCAGGTGACTCGCCGGTAACCATGGCAACAAGCCGGCTCCGTTAAGGGTGCTGAGAAATCCCATGGACGGACCCTGGGCGTGGTGCTCTGCCGGGCGGCCCCAGCCTGTCCCCCAGGCCCCAGGGGCTACCGTGGCGGTGGCCGTGGTGAGGAAAGGCCGTGGCCTGCCCTCTGGAGATGGAGACGTTGGCCGTCTTTCAGTTCTCTTCCTGACACTTCTCTCCCCTATTTTGGAACAAAGTCCCTAAAGATGAAAGACAAAAATAGCTCTCTCCAAAGGAGATGGTGCTAAAGCACATTCCGTGCTCGCCGAAGAGACGGACTTCGAATTGCGAGCCGCCCACCTCCAGCCTCTCAGCCACTTAGCGCTATAGGTTCGCCTCCTCGACCGTGGAGAAAGCGCCACCGCTGGCCAGGGGTTACCTCGCTGCTTCCTACCTCCAGGGGGCAGAAGCGGGAAAGCCAGGAGCGGGGAGCGGGGAGAGGGGTCGGGGCAGCCGTAGCTGGAGGAAGGCACTCAGATATTCCTCGGGCAAACGCCATCATTACCCATACAGCAGCCCAGAGACTGTGACAGAGAAAGGCACATCTGAGCACTCCCAGCAGTCACCTCTGAGCTGCACCTCCCGTTAGGGGTGGCCTTTGGATTGAGCTGTCCTGTGTCAGCCTTGGCTGTGTCTGTCCTTGAATGGTCACTTAGTCTTTATGGTGCCCTGTAAAATAAGTGCAAGTGCTGACCAGATAGCTCAGCTGACTAAAGCGCCTGCTTAGGCAGAGCTCAGCGACTGGGGTTTGATCCCTGGCCTGCAGTGCCAGCCGGCCCTCAGAGCGCACTGAGACTTGAGACTGGGTATGGTAGCATGCCTGTAATCCCAGTGCTTGGGAGGCTGAAAACAGAATGATCACTACAAGTCCGATTTGTGTAGTGAGACCCTCTAGAACCTGTATTAAATGCATAAAAAGTAAAAGTAAATAAAATAGGTGGCGGCCCAGACCTGGTCGCTCAGGCCTTAATCTCAGCACCATGGACAACTTATGAGTTCTAGGCCAGTTTAGGTTACAAAGTGAGCTCAAGGCCAGCCGGAACACACAAGGCCAGAACATTTCTAGCCGCTGGCACATCTCTGGGGACCTGGCTCATCCTCCCCGACAGGAGCCCATCTGTCCCTGATTCCAGGTACCACTCGGCCGCCCTTGTGCCCAACAAGGCTGGATGGGCTCTGCGTGGACACAGAGGCTCAACCCTGCACCCAGTGAGCTCCAGGCCTGCGTTACAGCGCATGGTGACCAGCAGCTGCAGGAGATGAATCAGAGCAGAGAGAAAGCCAAGTCTGGGCTGGAACTGTCAGATGTGAGTCACAGCTGAAGAGTAGAAAGACTCGGCGCCCAGTGGGAGTGGGTGTGCAGGCTGAGGTGGGCAGAGGGTGGGCCCCAGGCAGGTGAGGTGAGAGGAGAAGCGCAGGGGGAGAGCACAGTGCCCAGGAGCAGCAGCCAGGCTCCCAGACACCACCACCTCCCCAAACAACACCAGCAAGTGAAGAAGGAAAGGAAAGACTCGTTTACTCTTCTGTTTTCGCATGCACTAAAAATCTCCCCACTCCCCCAAAGGGGGAGCAAAAGCTAACAGTCTCCAGGGACAGCGTCGTGAGGGCAAAAGCTGCTCCCGGGCTCCGTGATGAGAATTCATTCTGTTGGGCATGCCTGTGCAGACCTCTGATCCCGGCACTTGGAAGGCTGAGGCGGAAAGACTGCTTCACCACCAGCCTGGACACAGCCAGGTCTTAGATGGAAAGGGTGACAACTTACAAGTGGAAAAGGATCCTAATAATGATGGCAGAAAGAGAGCTGTATAAGGAAAGGCCTGGGTAGCCCTGCAAAGTGCACAGTTAGATGTGAACTCCAGGTGCAGCTGTTTGAGAAACCTAATATCCTACTCCACTCCACCTTTCCGGTTTAGGCTACTACTATTATTTTAGGTGCTATGCTAAATTGGGCTATTATGCCTTATCTCCTCCGGGAATGTGTATGTGATATCTGGCATCCTGTTATCACTTTGGACCATGAGGACTGTGGAGTGGACAAACGCCCTAAAGGCAGTGGAGCTGTGAGTTGGAGCGGTGGTGTGACCTTGAAGACTTCTTGTGTCAAGCCCCCAAAGTCCTAGGCTACCTAGGCCCTCACCTCCCTTGTCTGACCTTGCAGTGCGTCCTGGTAGAGTCGGAGAACACTCTTTGCCCCTTTGTCCTTGGGCGTGACCATGTGCTTTCCCTTGGCTAGCAGAAGTCTTGGTGGAAGCTAGGTGAGTGGGGCTCTTTCGTGGCACTGTACAGTGCTCACACTTTGGCCACAAATCTAACCTTCCTGCCTGGCTGCTGGCTGAGACTAGACCTAAATACTCCTGGAGCTGGGACAGGGCCTGTCTGGACCTGGCCCCATTGCTGGGCGCTTGCTGTTTCATCCCCTCTGGGGATGCTTGTTACTTAGTATCGAGCATCTGATGGCTGTAATGGCTCGGGCTTAAAGCTCTGGCCACCTTCTTGCTGTATTTCCTCTGCCCCTGAGCAGGGCAGGGAACATGCTCTGCGGCTCAGCTCTGCCGATGGCCTTGTGCCCTGCCCCTCTGGGCTCTGGCCTGGCTTCCCAGCCCACACACCTCCTCCTTCCCCACCCTTCCGTCCAGCCTCAGCCACCTCAGCAGGTCCTGCAAAGCCTTAGCCCCAGAACCCGCAGAGGCTGCTGTGTTTCCAGAGCCTGAGCAGCAGCACAGGGCAGGGCTGAGTCACAGGCACAGTTCAGCACGGAGGACCCTGCATCTCCGGTCCCAGCAGAATCCTCTCCCCTGCCTTCAGAGCTGCCTCCCTGAATCTTTGTGGGCTGGGCCTGGTGACTCTGGGTCATTTTGGTGGCATTTTTCTCAAACCAGCTGTAGAAGTTTGTTGACCTCACAGCACGGTCAGTCTTCTCTCCTTGACAGCCCTTTCATAACGACTTCACTGTATCCATTAATGACACAAAATAGTTCTTCCTGACACTTAGCGAGTGGCCTCCTCAGCCAGATGCTGCTTTAAGCATCATCAGAAGATTGTACAAGTTGAAATTAGGTTCAGCCACAAGCAACAAATGCTCCAAACAACAGTGGTTAAAAAAGCTATTTCTTTCTCAAGTAAAGGACAGGAGTAGGTGGCCGAGGACTGGCATGAAGTTTACAGGGACACAGGCTCCTTCCGGCTCATACATCTGACATCTGCCATCTTCATGGTATTTGTCTACTTTTCTCATCCTCATGTTCCAAAAAGGCAATAGAATTCCAAGCAATAGATCAGAAGAATGCACAAGAAAGGAAAAGGAAGCAAAGGCTAGCTGTGAGCTGCCCTTAGAGCCACTCGTGTTTCATTACAGGACGAGAGCTGCAGGGAAGACTGGGAAACACAGAGCTTGTTAGGGAGGCCAGCTGCAGAGGCAGAAAGCAGCAGCGCGTTACCACAGAAAAAGAAGACAGAGGGGAGTCAGGCGAGTTAGCGGCCTCTGCCAGCGTGCGTTCACTGGGCCCTTGGCCCTTGGCAGTCCCTAGAGACAGAGGCTATTATCATGTTCTTGTGCATTAGGGGAGCTGAGGGGTGCTGCGCCGTGCCTAGAGCTGTACTCTGGATGCCCATGGTTCAGATCCTGGGCTAGCTTATGTGAAGCCTGGAGCCCGTTTCTCTCATCTGCCATGTGGGAGGAAAGGAACTTGCTCCATCAGAGCCTGGCACATCGTTTGCTAACACCCAGGCTGTGCCTGCCTTCCACAGACAGGGGAGGGGGTCATTGGTGATGGTCACTGCCAAGCCCTTCCAATTAGCTGCAGTCTCCACGGTCACGGTCTCTTGGTCCTGGGTCACGATCGCTTGTCCATGGATGGCTCATTCTGTAAGCATGGCCCTAAGTAGCTGCTTTAAGCCACAGGCTTTGATGCCCTTGGCTTGGAATTTGCTTAGTGGGGGAAACATTACTATTGAACATGTGAAATGTGCTTGGATGAGAAGTAACAACAGCATTCCTCCACAAGAGGCAGTTTTATTGTTATGCAAAGCCCTTCCCATCACAGCACAGGTAGTGGGGCATTTAAAACACACATTAAATACCTTCTGCGATCTAAGAGTGGGGGCAAATGAGTCTCATTAGTTTAAAATTCGTTCATCATTTTACTGAATTTGAACAGAAATGAAAATCAAGGCAGAGGAAGGATAAACACTTCAGCTGTGAGCAAAATGCCATTTCCTGAGGCTGGCCTGAAGATGTTTGAGGTCCCAGGAGGGAAGCACTGGGTTTGACTTCTTGGGCTGGGACGATGTGGCCAGCCACGCACAAGCCTTGCAAGCCACGTGTGGCCTGGTGGCTCCAACAGGCTGCCTGCAGCTAGCACTTCCTGGGGGGAAGCTGGGGCGCAGTTCACCTCTATGACCCCCACTTCAGTGTGGCTGTGCTCCTCCCGCTCACCACAACTTTTCTCCATCCTCCCTGGAAGGGCAGATCCTGACAGCCTATTGCTCATCTTCAGAAGCAGAGAAGCCTGACCCGACAGCCCATTCCTTCTCTAAGTGTTCTATTTTTCCTCCAGATCCAAAGCTATGCTCCTGGTGACATCCACTCACTGAGAGCGGCTTACCACTCAGATCCTCTCCCACAGCATTCTCCCTGTGGAGCGCTTCTCGCTTCCTTGAGCTGGCTGGCTGCCAGCTGTCTTTCTGTGGTGTTTCTCCTCCAGTGTGATACTTGCAGCTGGGTGTGCAGCTACACAAGGAATGAACTACATTTCCTAGAATCCTTCTCTGCTGGGTGTGGCATGTGACTAAGGTCAGACCAGAGAGACAGGGATAGAAGTCATGGCAGTGACTTCCTGGTTATATCCTTAAAATGACTTCCTTTTAAAGATTCGGAACAACTAAACTTGGATCTTGACTGTGGAGATAAAAGAGTGGAGGGCTACCATGGTAGCTGTTTTGGGCTGTCTCTGATAAAACAGGTTGGCTGGGACCTCATCTCCATCTGTGAAAAGCCCAATCATTCTGCTCAGGTCCCCCCAAGGAGCCCTAACACGAACTGCCTCACATTCTGTGCAGCTGCACTTGCCTGTGCCTGAGTTGCTTTTTGCAGCTCAAAGAGGGAGAGGGGCCAAACCGTAATTGCTACTGGTTCTCAATAAATGAGCTGATTGACTGGGTTATTCTCTATTGTATACATGAGGGGCCAGTCACACATGGTGCACTACTCAGGTTTCCCTGTTGCTTAGTCATGATACCCAACACCCACAGCTTAGAGGAGAATTCTGATTTGGGTCACAGCTTCAGGGGTCTCAGACCATCCATGGTCAGCTGGTCCAACATGGGAATATCATGGTGGAAAAGCTTAGAGACGCGAAGCTGCTCAGTTTCTGGGGTAGGCGTGGTGGATCCACAACTGGTAGTTCATTTGTAACACCCAGCTGAACTGAACCAGAGTGGTGATGGGTGTGGAGGGCCCACCTGAGGGTTGCCACCAACAGCATAAAAAGCAGAACTGACGAGGAAAAGATGGTGCTTGCTGGTGGTTCTCCTGAAGGAGCTGGCTTTCCTGACGAATTCTACTGTTCTCACTGGAGGAGCTCGGGACTTCACTGTTGCTGAGGATAGCTGTAGAATCTTTCAAGGGAGCTCTGGCTCTTACTTTGAGCATAGCTTCCTTGCTCCAGTTCAGACTCCTAGGCCTGCTGGCACAGACTTTCTCACTTCCACCACTGACCTTTGGGCCTTCCCAGCACAGATCTGTGAAACAAGCTTGCATGAGACATTGTGGTGGGCCCAAAGCTTCCAGCTGGACAAGTGGGAGGTGCCGCTATGGGCTCTAGGTCTTCAGCTAGACTTGTGCAGGACACTGCCATGAGATACAGGCCCTCAGCTGGATTCCTTGGGTCTTTAGTGTATGGACAAATTATTGCACTCTCTTTGTATCTAACTCTTTGGATGAGTATTATAAAATAATCCAATACATTATGTGTCCTGTACAGTATTGTCTCCCTTACAACCAGAGCAGGGGGAACAGCACCAGCAAGGAAGGGGCCTGGGACAAGATGTGGTATCCACATCACACCTCTAAGACCCACCCATGCACATCCATAAGGATGCTGTACTCATCCTGAGGTCAGTGCACAGACAGCTCCGGGTGCTGTGCGTGCAGCAGGCTCACCACCATCGTGCCCAGCGGCTTCCAAGCCACTTAACTGTTGGCACACCTACGTGTAACCTCACTGGATTGCTAAAAATCTCTACCAAAGACTGCTAGATAAAAGATCATTATCAAGTTACAGATATCCAGTTATCAGGCACCAAGCTAGCAGGCTATTGGCTTTTCTCCTACACAATATTTGCATCAACAAGTTCTCCGAAGAACGATCACTATGGGTGAGACATGTTCTCACCTATGGATCACACCATGTGAAGCTAATTAACTAGATAAGAGGCCCAGGAGCTAAAAAGATCAGTGCAGACAAGAGCAATGAGTGAAAACTAAACTTTAACTGAAAAGCTCTGAGTATCAGTTCAAAGGGGCAAAGGAAAAGACTGGGAGAGAATTAGCCTACACAGTGTATAAGAAAGGTTTCAAGGTTTGTGAATCAAGAATAAATGGTGATGGGGCTGGGGAGATAGCTCAGCGGCACAGTGCCTGCCTGGCAAGTGCAAGGTCCTGAGTTTGATTCTCAGTACCAACAAAGATAAAGAATAAATTATGATGGCCAGAGCGTTCTAGTGAGATTCTGAGCTGAGCACCTTCAGCACCGCAGCCAACCGTGGTGCCTATGTGTGCAAGGTGCTGTGTGAGCACGAGGGGAAGGTGGCTGCAGCTTACCGGCCACCACCAGAGCAGTGCTGCTGTGGGCACCCGGCTGGCAGAGTGGCCAGGTGCAGTTCGTTGGGCGATGCAAGGCAAGGGAGGTTAGGGAAAAGTTTGGTACCAGCTGGTAGAGTCCTTAGCGGGTATTGTTTGGGGCACTGATGCTTTTGTTCCTTACGTACATTTCACAAGTGGGCACTGAGTCTTGGTCCCAGAGTGGCAAACTGACAACAGCGAGTCTTCCTGAGGGGGCTGGAGCTCGGGTGCGCAGCCCTGCAGACGCGCGATGGAAACAAACCAGCGAAACGCAGCGAACTCCACGGAGCAACGAGTGCAGAGCTCCGCGTGGGTTCTCTTGGCTGAGGGAAGGGGAGGAGATGGCCGAGCTGCAGGGCTGGTGACAGGAAGGAGGGCGGTGGGGTCAAGGGCCCTGGCAACTCAGGGAGCGGGAATGGGGGTGGGAGGGGCAAGCGCCACGCGGGCCTCACTTACTAAAGTGCTTGTCCAGAAGGAGACCCCTGGAAGGCAAGGCACAGAACCCAGTGAGGGAGCCGCTCAGTCCCGAGGATGCCAAGTGACTGCAGAGCGCTGCCGCAGAGGTCTGGGAGGCCGAGTGCGCGGCACCGTCTGCAGGGCTGCTTCGGGACAGCGGCAAAGGCTTCAGCCTGCCAGCAGCAGTGCCTGGAGCCCTGGGGGCAGAGCTTCTCCTCCCTGTGAGGAGAGGCAGTGGAAGGAGCTTGGGGTTTGCAGGCACACAGGGCTGGGTCTGACCCTTGATGTACCATACCAGCTGTGTGACTCTGGGGCAGGTGCTGAACCTCTCTGGGCCTCTGCTTCCACATGTACAAAACAGAGATGCCACCTAGACTTGAAATTCTTTAAGTAAAAAACTGTGGCTTAGGAGTATAAAATAAAGAGAACTTTAGGAGTCGTGCGCGCGCGTGTGTGTGTGTGTGTGTGTGTGTGGTGGGGGGAGGGGTTCTGACACCCATGCTGACTCCTGCCGTACTTCTGGTGGCGCGGACTGAGGGGCCCAGCTGCCATGTGCACATGGGCGCCTTGTTCCGTGGGCAGGGGTGGGAACCAGTCCCACGTAGCTGATATCACTAATTTTTAAAGAAAACCATCTGAGCGCAAGAGAACTGAAGCAGAATGTGGGAGCTCTGAGTCAACTACTGCCTTTGAATGGTGTTAATTTTACATCGTAAATGACACACTTTTAAAGTTTCTTAGGATTTATAAAACTTGTAATTCTTCTCTTAAAAAGCCCATGTCAGGTACACGATAATTCATGTTACAAGCTTCAGTACTGACTCTTGTTCCAAACCATCACAATGACTGTGCGCTTAGCAATTTTTAATATAAAATACATTTCCATGCAGTCTTACGAGCTGGTTATGGCATTTTTTTTTTTTTTTTTGAAAATTGGCTAGTTGTTACTAAAAGAATCATTCTTGTTACCCCATGGGATTCTTTCTTTCCCCTTTACAGAATATTCTGTAATGAACAATGATGCTTAAAGCATCCAGTATTTCCATTAGAAATGAAATATTCAGAAGGCTTGTGGACAGCAATATTTATAGATATATAGATGTTCCCCTTAATTCTCACTAATTCCTAAACAGCACACATGGGAACTGCTTTTCTTACTGCAGCAGCTTCATAGTGGCAGTCTTTTTTTTTTTTTTTTTCTTTTTGAGGCAGGGTCTCACTATGCAGTTGAGGTTGACCTTGAGCTCACTTTTGTGGCCCAGGCTGGTCTTGAACTTGCACTGATCCTCCTGCATCAGCCTCCCAAGTGCTGGAATTACAGGCGTGCGCCACCATGCCCGGCTACAGTGGCAGTCATCAAGCAAAGAACTAAAACATTGAGGTGTAAATGACAGAGGGAACATCCTTGACCTCACAGCAAAGCAAGACCCTACAACAGAAGAGAGTGCCAAAGCCTAACTCAGAGGATCATGGGAAATGATTCTATCAAACCAAAGCTTGGGACAACCGTGGACTCTGGAAAGCAGAACAGAACATGTAGCACACTGTTAAAAATAGACGTTTATCCTCTAACCATAGGCAGCTCTTGGACATCTGACATTAGCTATGCAGAGACAGATTGGGCCCTGTTTTAGTTCATTCTCTGGCACTTAACATCTGAGCTTCAATGTTTCATTCCCAAAAGGGGGTGACATTATTTACTTCCTAGGAGGTGAATGTGTGACTGACCCAAGACAACTATTTG
Organism: Capromys pilorides; assembly: GCA_004027915.1. NCBI lineage: Eukaryota > Metazoa > Chordata > Mammalia > Rodentia > Capromyidae > Capromys > Capromys pilorides. Next base: position 13,717 of record PVKN010001813.1, on the reverse strand, counting down.
TGACATGCTTTGTAAAACACTCTACGTGGGACCTGGAGCTCTGCTCATCTGGTGGGAACCTCGCTTCCCAGCTCCTGAGCTGGCAAGGGCTGGCTGCGGAGGTCTCGAGCACATGCTTCCCATATCCACGCTGCAGGCAGGGCTGTTAGAAATAGCATTATTAAGGGAAGAAATCTGTTCTGCAGATCGCAACTGCGATATGGCGCCCCGTTTCTTGGCACCGACCTCCCACTTGAACTAATTAAAGTTCCACACAGGTGGAGAAAGAATGTTCCACTAGAGATCCACCATGTGGCCCTGAGGACAGAATTGTCTTTTTTTTTTTTTTTTCTTATAACAGAAAGCAGCATTCTCTTTGTTTAAAAAAGAAGTGAAGGAAGAAGAATGTATGTGGGTTTGTTCAAATGCTCCAGAAAATTGTTTTAAGCAGCCAGAGGAATAAAAGGGAGGAGCTCAATGGAAGGAATGTGCTAAATCTAGAGATAAATGAAAAATGCCGGGGACTGGCTGGCATCACCGTGGTTACAAAAGAGGCACGCAGCGACAAGAAAGCAGACAGTGCATGTGAAGAGGCACATGTGGAAACCAGGTTTCCCCTTTTAATCGGGCCTGAAGTTTCAGAGTAGCTCTTTAATGGTGCTACGGGGCCTGTGATTCACAGGGGAAGTCCGGGGCCTGCTTCAGGCCACCTAGAGGAAGATCCCTGCCTTTTGCTCACTGTGCTGAAGGAAATCAAGCCAGAGCACTGGCCTTTCTGATGGCAGTTCTGCTGCTTGAAGCTCCATGTCATTCTTTGGATGAGATGAGGCTTTGTTCCTGCCTGGACCACTCAGTTTGGTAGTTTCAGAAACTCACTAGAAAGACAATTCACTGCTCTTTAATACCTGTCCTCTCCTGCCACCCCTCAGGAGGATATGTTTTTCCTGGTTGCTCTCAAAGACTTCCTTGTCTCACACACACACACACACACACACACGCGCGTGTGAGTGTGTGTGTAGAGGGGATATCCTCTTCCGCTCTCCAGCCAGGACTGACTTGTGGCTACTGCAGGCCACCTGGACTCCGGAGACAGGATGGGACAGCAAGGCCGGAGGACGGAAGCCTGGCCCCGACACCATGTGCTGCAGACCTTGTGCTCTTACCCAGGACAAATTCTACAGGCCTCTACACTTTAGGGCTCTGTTGCCTGCACCTTTTTCACTAAAGTTTACCTCTGAACTCTGATGATTTATATTCACAGAAAAAACTAAACATTGTCAACATCTGAAACAGAGACAGTTTCAAAGACTCAGCAGCTCTTCTTTAATAAATCTGGTTCTGTCCAAAAATATTCCAGAAAATCCATGTGATTGGAAAACTGGTTTACTAAGAAAAAAAAACGGGGCTTTCACAGGGGATTCTTTGGGAAGCATCTCTGAGACTTCATCGCTAGCGATATGTGCAGAATGAACTTGTTTGGGTCTGGTGGCCTCTGAGGTGGTGAGTACGGGATGCTTAGTGCAGGGTGGGTGGTGGGCTTTGGACATCTCCTGGATGCAAAATCAGGTCAGCGTGCTTGCTAAGATGTTTCTCTATTGCCTGGATCAGAACTGTGGAGTGAGTCACCAAAATTAAAGCTAGAAAGCAACAGACGAAGGTGGACGGGAAACCAGAAAGTCAGGGTCAGGTCTGCGCTGTACTCTTTCCTGTTCTAGGACAGGGTGAGGCTTGGGAAAGGCTTTGCGTCAGGCTGGTCCACAGTTTTTCACATCGCCCTTGGGGTGGAGCACATCCCTGTGCACAAGACCTTTCACATTAAAATGCACTTCCAGGAAGAAAGAGGTTCACAACTCTAGCTTAGAAAGAACCCAAGACTCAGAGATCCCTCTTCCTCTAGGTGAAAAATCACTCTACCATGAGTGGGGTTTGGCTATCATTGTTCAAGCAGTACATCCACTTAAGCTGCTTAACTGAGTAATAACTTGGTCTACATTTCTTCATCCTACGCAAAGCAGTTTTGAATGGTTTTATGAGATGAGGGATAACCTCTACTGCTAACATCCTCTCACGTATCGAAGAAAAAGTCTGTATCTCCCTTACTGATTTCTTTGCAAAGTTTCCTAAATTATCTCAAACTCGTGATTCTCCTGCCTCAGCATTCCAAATAACATTCACCACCATGTTTTTCCCAAATTGTGTTTGGAATTAAGCATGCTGCAGGTTTTCTAGAAATCAGGCTCAAGCTTCCTGGCTTGTACTGGATGTGAATTTCTTTTTTGACAGTTGAATTCTGCCTTTTGGCCACTATCCATTTAGCATAAGCTTTAGGATGTACAAGTGTTTAGTTACGTCTGCAGATCTTTCCAGAGATCTGAAAGCAAGTTGTTAGCACTGAGACACAAACATACTCCGCACAACTACAGCAGCAGTGGATGTGAACCTATGGCACGTGTGTTATTGTGTTTTTAAGACAAAAGATGTTAAGCAAGTTGCTTTTTCTAAACAAAAACCTCAGTATGCAGGCTTAATTTCAGTGTTGGCACTTTGTGATCAATAAGTGGGTTTTGGGTTGCAGTTTGGCACTGGATCTCTAGAAATTTCGCCATCACTGTACTAGAACGTTCTCTTTTGACTATGTTTGTTTTGTCTTAAGTTTGACAACAGTACTCTGATGGAGGAGAAATGCAAAGACAGATTTGATATAAAGAGAAAAATAGGTATCATATAAAACAAGCCTTATAAAAAAGTTTTACTTTTCTAAAGTTTTAAAAATAGTGGTTCCTGACCCTGGCCCCATATTAGAAAAGTCTAGAAAGTTTAAAACAAAACTAAACAAAAATAAGCTCCCATACCTGGTCCCCACCCTGGAGGCCCTCATTTACCTGGTCCAGGGTGGGCATGCGTGTCTGTAACGTGAGCATCCTGCAGTGATTTCAGCAGAGTGGAGAAGGACCACAAGCCTGTCCTTTAGAAAACTTGAACATGGCTTCTTCCTGTTTTAAAGGCTCTTTTTCTTACAGGAAATCTTGCCTGCTGTCCTGTGAGGCTGTGGCCAAGCTTTGATAAAGAGTTCCAGCTGTGGCCTCCATCCTCCTGGGCCCTTAGCAGTGACAGGCTGCTCCAGCTGACCTAGCTCAGTGGACAGAATGGTCTGAGGAGTGTGTAAATTTTCAACTGTCCCTATGGCAAGCACGACTTCTCCTTCTCTCAGCTCGTGCCTCCTCCCAAATCCACTCCGGCATGCTTCTTTACATAGGTGTCTAGCTGTGTCCTCAGATAACCTTTACGATGCTTACCACTCCTCTGCCTCTCCAATGTCAGGCGTTTCAGGGCCTTCACAGATGCGATTTCTTCCAGGTGCTAATGTCTCTTGGCTTCACATTTACTCTCCTAGCTGGAGATGGGGTACCTCATTCTGTTGCCTTTTCCTATTTTCCTATGTAAACTAGAGCAGGTTCTACCTGCTATATATCCGTGTCAGACATTTTCTTCTGAACATCAAGTTCATGGCTTCACCTGAGCCATTTTTCCAACCTTTCCTGTTTAAAGTCTTTCCTGGTAGCCACTGAATCTGCGTGGCACATTCTGTCCAGTCCTCTTTGCAGCGTGAGCTCTGGCCCTGTGTTCTGCTGTACCCTTTGCTCCCAGGTGAGCTGCTGGCAGGAGGCAGCTAGGAGCTTGGGAACCCTGACAAGCTAGTGATGACGGCTGACCTTTTGTTCTGCTGCCAGTCATGCTTTCTGCCCCACAGCCAGGAAGCCGAGCTGGGCAGGAAGCAGTGCTGCTGGAACTCAGAAACAGACCTTGTTACTCCGGTCAGGGTCAGCCTGAAAGTCCCCGAGGCGCAAAGGCTGACCTTGTCCTCTGCAGCTGTTGCTATCCACAGTAGCGGCAGAAGCCTCTTCCTCCTCCTGTTACAGCTCTGTTGCTGAGGTCGTCAAGGCTGGCTTTGTTTCAGTCAGTCTTCAGCATTCCTATGGGAGTTTTGGGCTCGTTGTGACATGAGTGACTGTTTCCCAGTCACCTGACTGTCCTGATTTGTGGGCGTCTCAGCTGACCTGTGTGCACTGGCCTCTGGGGCAGCTTCTGTGGTTCTTTTGTTCTCCCAGCCAATCAGGATGAAAACTGCTAGTTTCAATTCCTTTTACAACTATTCTAAAACAAAAATTAAGCCTTTCTTAACTCTGCATCCTAATCCTCCAATGAGGAAGCTATTCCTCAGCTCCTTTTCACAACAGAACTCTGGACAAGAGGTCCGCACTTCCTTTCTGCTTTCCCACCTCCTGCTCCTCTTTCATTCACTAATGTGGCTTTTTTCCTTCCTGTCCTTGGGCAGCTGAGACTTCTGCCGCTGTGTCCCTGACCTGAGGTGAGATCTCCCTCCTGAGCTTTTGAGCCCTCCTTTTTGTCCTATGTCTCAGAATGTTGGGGTTCCTCAGGGCTAGAGCCCCTGGGGGCTCTTAGCCATCTACAATTCTTTCCAAGTGATCCCCCAGTCCTATAGCTTTCAATATACCCTACCTGTTCACAACTCTGAGATTTGTATGTCCAGTTAGCCTCTCTCCTAGGCTCCATAAACACCTTTGGACCTATGTGCTTCAGCCTTGCCCTTTGGCTAACGCATCCGGAAGTCACATCTCAATTCTTCACGCTCCTCCCCACCTTGTCCTCCTCTGAGTTCCCATTATCACAGATGTTACAGTTTATAGATGTCCCCCAAAGTATCATGGGCTCACAGGCAGGGCTGTTGACACTGTCAGGAGGTGGGGTCTGGAGGGAGGAGGGAAGAGGGCATCAGGTGCAGCCTGGCTTTATTTCCTTCTCTGGCTCCCAATCTGTCTGCTCCCTGGCTGTCATGAGCTGAGCAGCTTTTCCTCTACCATGGCATTCTGCCTTGGGCCAGCCACAGACCAAATCCTCTGGACTTCAAGGTAAAATAAAACCCTTTAGGTTGAGGCTTTCAGGTAGTATCTCTGAAGAGAAAGCGATGAAAAGGCAATGTCGGGCCTCACCACCCACCCAGCTGACTATGCCTGAACCTGGTGTCACCTCATGCTCCACAGACAAGCCAACACAGCCAGGTTTACTCGGCACCCTTCACTCAGACGATTGTCACTAAGCACTCCCATCTGCCTCTCACCTTGCTCCCAGCACCCTATGCTTCTCCACACACTAGGGTGGGTGCCCTAGTTTATCTTGTTTGAGACTTTCTCAGTTCTTCCACTGCACTTATGTAAGACCTGGGAGCCTGGCCACGGCCTTGCCTGGTTCCTTGCCCCACGCCCTCCAGACCTGGGAGGGAGCTCTTCTCACCACACTCCACACTCTTTCCACTCGCAGATGACACTGTTACTGCAGCCCACAGCCTCTAGGCTGTCTGGCCTGGACAGGAATCTGACACACACTCAATCTGGAGGGTTAATCCTGGTCATTTTGAAGGTACCTCTTGTCCCAGCCAACTAAAAATCACCAGAAAGGGGGGAGGTGGCAGTGAGCTAGAGGGCTGCAGACCAGGGTCTCTGGCTCTTGTGACCCAGAGCAGCAGGACTGTGCTAGCCGGGACTGCCAACAGGGTTAATCTCCTGGGCAACTTGTCTAGGGACCAGTTGGGCCAGTGTGCCACCTTTGAGGCTTCTCTACCCAACCTTTCCTTCCTGCCCACCATCCTGCCTCCTAGGTCAGACTTGAGGCCTGACTTCCTAGGTTAGGCTGCCCAGACTCCTGCCGTCTCCCACCTGTATAGGCCTTTGCGCTACAGGGACACTTTTTGAGGTAGGCTCTCGCTATACAGTTCAGGCTGGCCTTGAGCTCACTTTTGTAGCTGAGGCTGGTTTCAAACTCACACTGATCTTCTGCCTCAGCCTCCCAAGTGCTGGGATTACAGGCATGCGCCACCATGCCCGGGTTTGGACACTTCTAACCGTGTGGTACTTAGCTTCCCAGGGCCCACTGTAGAACCTTGAAATATTGACACTATAAACCATGGACTGGAAAAACTAACTTCTACTTGATACTATGTATAAAACCATCTGTTTGGTTCCCATCCTTCTTCCACAGATGACCTTCAACTGGAAAAGATTACAAAACAAACAAAAATACCACTTGTCTCTTTTAACTGCTCAGGACCCATATTTTGTATGACCCTGCAGGAGGCAGCAGCAGAATGGGTGGCCACCGCAGATCATCTCAGTTGGTCCATGCTATAGGAAAAGCCTCAAATCCTCACCTGAGGGTCTAGAACCCCTTTGTTGACTAGTCCCCAACTACTAATCTTGGTGCTAATAACCATCTTGGTAGCTGCTGCTGTCTAGAAAGCTTAACTGTGTGGAGTGAAACCTGTCTTCAGAGGAAGACCTGCACTCTAACCTGGTGACTTGTATCTTGTGGCATGTCCTCCCTTCTCCAGTTAAAATCAGTGCTTCTCCTCCTACTCTAAGCTCCCTGTCCACTGCTGTACCGCACAGGAAGCACCAACCAAGTATGTGCTGAGCAAATTGTCCCACACATAGGTGTTTTGGAGTCCTCTGCGTCTCACACCAGTCCTTGGAGGATGAAACTAAGACCCAGAGGGGCTGGAGGACTCGCCAATAAATAGGTCGCTCTGCATTCAAGCAGCTTATCTGCCAAGGCCTGAGAAGAAAATTAGGCTCACTTCAAACAATAGTCAGTAATCCCCTCAAAATAAGCAGAACATAAAGTGTTACAGCCTTGACGGCCTAGTAAAAGTTCAATAAAATAATGCATGTGGTAGAAGGAGTAAATCACAAGGCAGAATTCCATTTTGCTTTTCCCTATCTTTTTACTAAAACAGTAGTCCAGGAGCTGGGCAGGGCAGCACACACCTGTAGTCCCAGAACCTGCAAGGCTGAAGCAGCAGGATTGCTGGAAATTTGAAGCCAGCCTGGGCTACATAGGGAAGTCAAAACCCAGCTGAACTACAGGTAAGACTTTTTTCTTAAGGAAAAGATATTAGAATGCTTCCAAGTCTAATGACGGAAGGACAAAACGGGGTATTGTCCTCTTAGTCTGCAAGAAAAGGGAAACCGAGTGTGTAATAGACAAGGGTGCTGGATCACAGCAGAGCAGGGAGGGTAACAAGCAAACACTTTTCTGTGCCCTGGGATTTCTTGGTGGTTTTACACTAGGCCATTTAAACCACACATCCCACTCCTGTGTTCAGCGTTAGGTGAAAAAAAGAACGCTGACGTGGGTTAGCTATTGTGCCACCTGGCCACTGCTGCACAGACGGGCGAGCACTCCATGCCGTCTGAAAAGTAGTGAGGCCAGACTACCAGGGCTGTGCAGGTCCAGCAAGTCCCTTCCACTGCTGGGTGTTGCCACCAACGCACCGGACAGCTGTAGCAGTCGGCTTCCCCTGGGCTCGTCAGGGTGGTGTCCTCCTGGCACGCTGGAGTACCTCAACACGGTTGCGCAGACTGGGGCAGCTGAAAACCAGCTTTAGACACTGCTGCCTCAGCACAAAGTAAAATCCTTTAAGAAGAAAATATTTTGCACCAAATTTTTACTTCACTGTAGATAAAATTATTTTAAAGAACCAGCTTATGAAGCAAATTATGCGTATTTTGACATAAATTTCACTCCACTGTTGTGTTTCTGGAAACTTTAAAATTTTCTTAATTTCTCTTTTCCCTAAAATTTGATGATAGCCACAACAATGCCCTCAACAGGTAGATAGATTTACTATCTTACACAGCGACATAAGAACTAAACAGAAAAACACTAGCAAAGCCAAGAGGGCAGGAGGGCAGAGCTGTGTCCTCAGGGCCCCTCATCCTAGCACTCTATCATTAGAGCTTTTCATAATGCAGCTCAATTAAACTCTGGCTTTATGGGAGTCTGCAAGCTTTCTAGTTGGGGCTTTTACAGTGTTGTATGGCACATAGGCTGCTATAGCTCAAGAGCACCTTTGTTAGTAAGAGGATCACTGGAATAGGGATTTTTCTCTTCAGACAATACAAGCAATCACTAAAAATAGTAAGTGATACTAAAGTAGCGTTTCTGAATTTGAAAACTCAAACCTAATCAACTACTAGAAGCCAACAAGTGAAGAAAACTCCAAACCAAAGAAAATTAAGTTTTACGGTCAGAGTAAAACTGCAGATCAACTAATTTTTTTTGTCTGTATTGCTGAAATGTTTACTGTGAAGCACGTTATTACTTTTATAATTACTCCTAGGGCCAGCCTGATAGCTCAGTGGACTAAGCACCTGCTTAGGCAGACACAGGAACCAGGGTTTGATCCCTGGCATGCTGTGACAGCCCGGCCTGCAACTGAGACTGGGTGTGGTGACATGCACCCGTAATGCTACCACTTGGGAGGCTGAAAACAAAAGGATCACTATGAGTCCGATCTACATAGTGAGACCCTGTAGACCCTGCCCTAAATACGAAAAAAAAAAACCCCAACCAACCAAGAACAAGATGCTTTGAAGCAAAGTTCTACTCAGTTGTGACAAACCTATAGCATATGACATTCACAGGACAAAAATGTTAATGTATAAGTTATTTTTTGAAAACTAAAACCTCTTTATTCCAGTTTAACTGCAGTGCTAGTATGCTGCAAGAAAAGGATGGGTTTTGGGTTGCAGTTTGAGCCCTTGTCTCTAAAAAGGTTTGCCTTCACTGTTCTATAGCATTTAAGAGATAAGAAAGCCATTTCCCACTGTTATTAATTCAAACCATAAGAAATGTCAAATATGAACACTTGACACACAATCTGGCTTAGCAACATATTTAAGGTCGCCTTTCCAGACTATTGCTGCCTTTAGATGGCTAAGAGGGCTTTTTAAAACAAAAATTTCATCAGTGTTGCTATAGTACTAAATGCTCATTATTTGTTTTCGTTTGTTTTGGTGGTTGTGGTGGTACCAAGGATGGAACTTAGGACCTGTGCTTGCTAGGCAAGCACTTACTCCACTGAGCTATCTCCATGGCCCCCTCATTACTGTTTTCTAAAGCTCAGGTGGCTGTCTTCACCTAAGAGACGAGGACAGTGACATCTAGGTCGAGGGAGGAGCTCACTACTTAAGGTCAAGTTCTCAATGATCTTGGTTTACCTGGCTGACAGCTTTTGCTACAAGGGGTGATCAGAATATACAGTGAATGTTTAAATTTTTAAAAATTGTAGTATGGGCTTGCCAGATAGCTCAATGGATTAAAGCACCTGCTGAGGCAGATGCAGTCACAGGGACTAGGGTTTGATCCCCAGTGTGCCACACCAGCCCTCCTGCTGGGGTGCATTGAGACAGTGATTGAGACAGGGCGTGGTGGTGCGTGTCTATAATCTCAATGTTTGGGAGGCTAAAAACAGGATCACTATGAGTCCAATCTGTGAAGTGAGACTCTGTACTGAATACATTAAAAAAATTATTGTAGTAAAAGACAATCTCATTAGCAATCCTTGAAATACTTTCCCTCACTCTGAATTCACTTATCACAACATTCTTGCCACTTTTTGAAGCATTCTGGAAGCCTATTAGCTGTGACTAAAAGAAAAAAATGAATGCTGCTAGGTGTCATAATTATAAGAAGGACCTAAAAAATAGTGTTGACCCAAACTAGACTTTTATTACATCATCTTCTACCTGATATCTGACATCTCAGAGGCTGTTAAATTGTGGAAAAACAGATATTTACAGAGAAGTATGTTTCAAGTCCCAGATAGTAATAAAGTATCCTGACTCATTTTCTCACTTATTATCCCCACTTAAAATTAAAAGCACCAGGGAACGATAAAGACAAATACTAAATGAGGGCTTTGAATGTTAGCATCAATCGAGTACTTCTGACATGACAGAACTTTCTCAAAGCCTATGGATGCATCCAACCTGTGGCCTACCTGTTTTTCTACTTTCTTTTGAGTAAAGAGAAATTGTCTTGGGCCATATATCAAACATACAATATAGTTCATGTACATATGTAAAAAACTAAAAATATTTTAAATGGGCTTCAGCACTGGGGCCACTTGATGTTGGGACTACCAATGAAGAAGGACCATAGACATACATGTCAACAAATCCCAGAAAGCCCTACTGTGCTGTCCAGATATGGTCACATGACCTCTGTGTTGAGAATTCCAGGGAAGAGGTGTTTATTCCATAGCAAGCTATTCAGATACTGACAGAAACATGGGGCAGTTCCTACCTATGTTGTTCAGACCTGCACTTGCAGCCACAAAACACACCATTCTAGACCTCTCCTGCCATTGTGTGATATCCTGTCAGCAATTTGTCCTTAAAAAAAACAAAAACAAAAACAAAAACTAGAATAAACATAACCAGAGTTAAACATCAGTTGTACAAGATGGCTGGCTGGCAATGAACAAGGATGACTTTTTGTGTGTCTTTAAGATACACACACACACACACACACACACACACACACACCCTAAAGTTACATTCCTAATTCTTAAAGCAGGCAAGTCATACTTGGCACAGAGTAAGCACACTGCTTCTTACATGCAAAAATGTCAAGACAGGTTGCTGTTTGTATATTGGACTAATGTAATGCAATTTTCAGACATTTTAAATGGTTTTGCACTTATTCTACTTAAACTTTTACTGGTTTAAGTAAACAATGCTTCAACTTGAAATCTTTCTAAATTGTAATATTTTATTAACTTTCATTTTGTACTTGGATTATTTCTAAAGTGGTAACACATACACACACACACATACACACACTTAAAAGGAGAATAGGATAGTTATGTGAACTCTAAAAGTTGTCTAAACTTTAGTTTACTAAACCCATCAGTGTAAAAATTTAAAATGTTTAAATCCACTCAAATGTACTACTGCCTGTAGAAAATCTTGCTAAGATCATGAATTATACTGCCTTGCTACAACTAAGACTATCAGACTCACCTGTGACTTCAAACTTATTTGTATACATACTTTTGTTAATAATTATCATGTAAATTACACAGTACATGTATATAAGCATTGCCTACATGAATATTCCTCTTACCACTTTGGCAATATAAAATAAATTTTTAGAATTAAAAAAATCCACAAAAGCATAGAGAATGAGCAACTCACAATTTGTTGCAATTTAAGGAATGTTACGTCTAAAAAAATTGTAGAAGGCAATTGTACACTCAAAATTTAAGAAGGCAAAAAAAAAAAAAAGCATTTCTGTTGCTAAGCATCGTGAAGAACAACAGTATGTACACATAATGATCAAAAGATAAAAGATTAAGCAGTGAGTCTTAGAGGGAGTCAACCTATTAGACTGGCAGCATCAGCAACAGCACCAAGGAGAGGGAGGTGGAGAAACAGGCGTGTTAGGTAAGCAGGAGAACGACTGCACCGAGGTCCTGGAAGATGCAGTGCGAGTTACTCAGCGAATGCAGGTACATGTTCGCCCAAGCAGCAGCACTCAAAGAAGAAAGGCACAGAAGGGACTGGAAGCACACAGGGGCCATGTTGAAGGCACAGCATGGCAGCCATGCCCAGGAACATGGGCCCTTAAGGCCAAGGCGGCAAACCTACGCATCATGGGGGCCATGGTGTGCTGTTTAAGTTGAAACCTCACAGCAGTTTGCTGTCACTGCCTTAAGATGTCAGAGGAGGTGACAGGGCTGGAAATGTATCGCAGAATTTCTCTACTGCAGAGAAAACAGATGTAGTTAGAGGAAGAGACTTGAAATAAAACTATTTATGAAATGAGTCAACAAAAGAAATGAGTCAAAAGTCTAACTGACAAGAAATGAGGTGCATAGTAAAAATATTTACCGGGAGACCAAGAGCATGCATGCATATATATCTATTATCTATATATTCTTTTTAAAAATTAAGACACAAATTACTCATTTTTAGTTTACTGGGCAGCCTCTTGTTTTTATCACTTTTCTATAAAATTCATAGCCTTCTAAGTAGTAATTAATCAAGACCAGGGAAAACTCAATGAAAACACACCTTTATACTTCATCAGAAGGGATCATCTCGTTTTTACAGTGTTTTACAAAGTACAAGACAAATACCTGCTGGACATGGTAGCACATGCCTGTAATCCCAGCACTTGGGAGGTCAAAGATTGCTGCAAGTTCAAGGCCAGCCAGGGTTATATAATGAATTCAAGGTCAGCTTGAACAATATAGCAAGACCCTGTCACAAAAACCCCTGCAAAACCCAAACAAAACAAGGCAAATACAAATACCATGTTATACTCATTCTTGCTGCCTTTCTAGTTTGATACTATTTAATAGTTTGTTATCTTGTTTTATATTTCATATCATTTTCCCCCACAATCTGCACATATATGTAAGTGCCAGGCTTCATGAAAAAAATCAGCACTACAGCTGAGCCTTGAAGAATAAGTACCATTTCTACAGGAAGGGACAGGTTGGGTGGGGAGAAAATAATTTCAGTCCTAGCAAAAAAGCATAAGAATGGGCAGAAATCAGAAAGGTACTCGTGAGGACATATGCACTCAGCCGCAGCAGGCTGAAAGGAAGACAGACAGTAGAAAGCAAGCTAAGAATTACTCATGTAAGAGATTACACAAGTGTTTTACTCACTATTTTATCTATCATGTCATAACTCGTTTAAAGTAGCTACTAGTTTCTCCATTTTAAAAAAGTGACCGAAGAAGTTCAGAAACGTGAAGGGACCCTTTTAAACTCAGCTAGGAAGAAGCAAAACTACATCTGAACTTTGTTTTCTATTCTCCTTCAACTAATTTTTCTTTTACTTTCTTGTTTTGAGATGGAGGTGCGGCCCTGTAATTCAGGCTGGCCTTAAACTCATTATTTAGCCCAGTCTTTCACTTAAGAACTCTTCCTGTCATAAATAATTGGTCTATTAAAACAAGGCTTGAGGTCTATTTTGTTACCATATGCATAAATATGAAAAAGAACAGATAAAAAAGCAGATCTAAAATAAAATTTAGAAAATATAACGTGCTGTTTTGTTACTATACCTTGCTGAAGTAATGCAATGAAAGTTACTTTTCTTATTTCTGCAAAATAGGTAGGTTTCAATAAGCGAAGATGAAATTTCATTAGTCTAATGAAAAATAGGCCTTCAATATAAGCAATCATTTGTTAAGACTTCCAGCAAGTAGTACAGCCAGAAACTGTAATTGTGCAGCACATATAAAGCAGGCTCCATGTTTTACAATGCTAGTTATCTGGCATTCTTGCAATTTTCAGTTCTTTTTAGTTTACAGTGGGCAACTGAGTAGAGAAAAAACCACAATACGTAAATCAGCAATTGGTAACTCACAAACAAAAACTAAGTCTGTAAAACAAATGTAATTAAAAGGTTCAAGAGAACTCAAAAAATTCATCATGCTTCAACAACAAAATTCATGACTCAGTGTTCTAAGCCTTCCAACACTGTTGGTTCAGTGTAGACTGCAACACTTTTCATCTCGTCAGGTGCTTCTCAGCAAGGGCATTAAAGTTTTCTGATATAAAATTCCAAGTGTGGAAACAGAACATTCCACATAAAGTTAACAATATGCAATATAGGGCTGGGGAGATAGCTCAGTACAATACGCGCTTGCCTGGCAAGCACAAGGGCCTGAGTTCAATCTTTGGTTCTGCAAAAAGCAAAAACAACAAAAAACCCCCAGCAATATGCAATATAGCAATCATTAATTTCCTATCACCTTGTTTTAGAATTCTGTATCATTTTTATTGTTTTTTTTTCAGTATGTTTTTGTACCAGGAACTGAACTCAGGACCTTGTATCTGAACTCAGTGCAAGGTCCTGAA